>JASPKZ010009794.1:197500-497730 GCA_030220185.1 Diploptera punctata
CAGCAATGAATATTGAAAATGACCTACCTAATATTTTCCCTGCTCCCTTCAATTAATAATATGGCATGTAGAAGTAGTTGGGTTATGTATTGTTGAAGAGTAGAGTATGCTGTGGTTTGTAATGTATTTTGTATTACTTAATGCTGCTAACATGGTGGAATGACGATGGCAGACTTCTTTGGTCGTGTGAAGGACAAAGCTGGGGATTTGGAACGAACCCTCAAAGAAAAGGACAGACATGGTACTAACCTGCTTCTTTTTTAAAGCTTTTTAATGTTTTTGTAGGTGGTGGAACTGCTTGGGTTAATATTTCGGAGCAGAGGTTTTATTTCATATCGTCTCATTTCAGTTGCTTACTGCTGGTAAATGGTGACCACAAGTTGTCCAAGTTGACCAGAATGTTGCTTCTACTTACTGTTGTTTTGCTCTTCTCTTTTCTTTTAACATTTTTTAAAATAACTATCAAACTTGTGTGTTTTTAGTATTATTAACCTGTGTATTAACATATTGTATACCGTTCATGAGCATTCTTGGGGTATATGCCCTTACCATGGTGTACCGAACATGAGAATTCTGTATTTAAGTAAAATTTTATCACCTCACATTCTTTTTCTTCTTAGGGTCGTATCTATGAACACATTAGACCGTAAAAGTCGTTCTCTGCTGAGAAAGTTACATCCAAAGACTTTTTGTGTACTCAAAAGTCTGTTCATGCGATAATAATTGTCAAAATTCCTAAGCTACCTGGCGAGGTGACTTTGCAGAGAACGAATCGTGAGCAACCCGATTTACTTTGAAACCTTGCTGCTTTATCCAAGATGCCGGACCTTGAAGACTTTGATCATGTTTTCGGTATACGCGGAGAAGAGGAATTTGATAGAGTCTACCAAAGAATTCAACTGGAAGAACAGGAGACGTCATCATATACGGTTTTATTTGCGGGATGCAAGCGTAAATGCATTCCTCTAGCAGACGAAAATAACGGAAGTGGTTTTATCACTGAGAATTCTGGATAATTTCTTGCCAATATTACGAAAAAAACTACTTTCATGCATGACCAGTCGGCGACTCGCTAATTCAAACTTTGCACGTGCTCACGGAAAACTCAGCTCACCAGAGACAAATGTATTTGCATGCGGCCCTTAGACTAGTTTCAGTTCCATTGTCAGTATTTTCATGACCATTTTGTTATGTCGCCTTGATGAGCCACCTCTTGCTCCATCTGTTGGCAGATTGAAAAACCTAGAAATCATTTAATTTTCCATGGGTATTTCAAAATTCATCAATTTCTACATTTAAAAAATGAAAAGGAGAAATTAATGTAGTTTTAAATTCTTGCGGAAAACGTTTTGATTTCAAAGTTTTTCAGTCTATCAACAGAGGGAGCAAAAGACGGGTCTTAACGACGACAAAGTAATGGTCATGAAATACTGACGATGGAACTGAAGATAGTTCCGAAACCAGTTTAAGAAGAAGAAAAATATGAGGTGAGTAATAAAATTGTATATATATAGCTAATAGTGTTGATTCCTAAAAAAAGTGAATGAAAATTCTCGTTTTTTACATAGAATGGCTTTTCATGCCTCCTGTTGAAATAACCATACTTTTTTATTTGGTAACTATACGTATGCATGGCTTTAACATGAAGGAATAATAAGTTTTTTTTGTAAATTTTGCTAGCCTTTATGTACCATTATTCGTCCTTGAAACATTCCAATGCCAACAGTACGATTCCGTACTCTGACATAATTTTTGCCACTCAGAGTGAAAATGGCTGCTCGTAAAGATATTCATATTTTCAGTGCTGTGAGAGCAACAGTGACTCTAGTAACAGGATTTAGGGCCGCATGCAAATACATTAGTCTCTACTCAAATTACTTCCAATCACTGGTGAACTGACTCACCGTGAGCAAGTGCAGAGATCGAATTAGCTACCCACTAACTGGTCATGCATGAAAGTCATCGTTTTAGTAATATTGGCAAGAAATTACCCAGAATTCTCAGCGATAAAACTACTTCCGTTCTTTTCATCTGCTAGAGGAATGCATTTACGCTTGCATCCCACAAATAATACCGTATATGACGATGTCTGCATCGTGCAATATTACGCGGATTCTCCTGTTCTTCCAGTTGAATTCTTTGGTAGACTCTATCAAATTCCTCGTCTCGCGTATACCGAAAACATGATCGAAGTCTTCAAGGTCCGACATCTTGGATAAAGCAGCAAGGTTTCAAACTACATCAGTTCCCATCGGGTTGCTCACGATTCGTTTCTCTGCTAAGTCACCTCGCCAGGTAGCTTAGGAATTTCAACAATTATTATCGCATGAACAGATTTTTGAGTACGCAAAAACGTATTTGGATGCAACTTTCTCAGCAGAGAACAGGCAGAGAATGACTTTTATGGTCTAATGCATTCATAGATTCGAGCCTTAAGGAATGATAACCAATAATAGCCTTGAGAATGACTTCATTTTTTTTATCACCCTTTTAACTACAGATTTTTTTTATTAATATTGTCTTTTCTTTATAATCTTTACAACAACTTTTTTAAATTCATTCATAAAAAATTCCTGGCGTGACAGGCATAAAAGGCCCTTAGCCTACCAGCTGACTGCTGGCCTCACACCCACATGTGTCAATCACACAGGTAGATGATTATCCAGCCAGTGTAGGGGTGACATGTGTCAACATATCGAGTCCCCCAGCCATTATAGCTGGTTTTCTCAACCTGGTGCTGCTACTTATTGTAGCTATCCAAATGCCTCACGATGCTGGGTGGGCACCGGTCCCATACTGGCCGAAATACCATGAGAAAAATTCTTACCCCATGGAGACTCGAACCAGCGCAAGTCCCGTAGCTCTGCACCAAGGCTTCTTGCCTTAACCACTCGGCTATGGCGCAGGACAAACTCATTCATAAAGTCCTGTAAAATTGTATTCTTAGTGTTTCATTTTTCAAGTTATTTCCCACCATTTACAACGATTTTTATGTTTTTTCTAACAGTTTTTTCAGTATCTTTTTATATGATATCTAACTATATACATAGCATGAAGACGTGGCAGCCATATTGATTTTAATGAATTTTCTATACAATAATAAAGATTGTTCCAGTGCAGCCAACATAGAGTATCTACTAATTAACTATACACATATACTTCAGAATTTCAGGACTTACTATTTATTTTTGGGTGTTGCATTCTTTCACAGGTTAGAGCGCTGAAGTTGGGTTAGGTTAGCTTTTAGGTTGGTCTTTCACAGGTTAGAGTACTTAAATTGTGGTAGGTTAGCTTTTAGGTTGGTCTTTTACAGGTTAGAGTACTTAAATTGTGGTAGGTTAGCTTTTAGGTTGGTCTTTTACAGGTTAGAGTACTTAAATTGTGGTAGGTTAGCTTTTAGGTTGGTCTTTCACAGGTTAGAGTACTTAAATTGTGGTAGGTTAGCTTTAGGTTGGTCTTTTACAGGAATTGTGGTAGGTTAGCTCTTAGGTTGGTCTTTCACAGGTTAGAGTACTTAAATTGTGGTAGGTTAGCTCTTAGGTTGGTCTTTTACAGGTTAGAGTACTTAAATTGTGGTAGGTTAGCTTTTAGGTTGGTCTTTTACAGGTTAGAGTACTTAAATTGTGGTAGGTTAGCTTTTAGGTTGGTCTTTTACAGGTTAGAGTACTTAAATTGTGGTAGATTAGCTTTTAGGTTGGTCTTTCACAGGTTAGAGTACTTAAATTGTGGTAGGTTAGCTTTTAGGTTGGTCTTTTACAGGTTAGAGTACTTAAATTGTGGTAGGTTAGCTCTTAGGTTGGTCTTTCACAGGTTAGAGTACTTAAATTGTGGTAGGTTAGCTCTTAGGTTGGTCTTTTACAGGTTAGAGTACTTAAATTGTGGTAGGTTAGCTTTTAGGTTGGTCTTTTACAGGTTAGAGTACTTAAATTGTGGTAGGTTAGCTTTTAGGTTGGTCTTTTACAGGTTAGAGTACTTAAATTGTGGTAGGTTAGCTTTTAGGTTGGTCTTTTACAGGTTAGAGTACTTAAATTGTGGTAGGTTAGCTTTTAGGTTGGTCTTTCACAGGTTAGAGTACTTAAATTGTGGTAGGTTAGCTTTTAGGTTGGTCTTTCACAGGTTAGAGTACTTAAATTGTGGTAGGTTAGCTTTTAGGTTGGACTTTTACAGGTTAGAGTATTTAAATTGTGGTAGGTTAGCTTTTAGGTTGGTCTTTCACAGGTTAGAGTACTTAAATTGTGGTAGGTTAGCTTTTAGGTTGGTCTCTCACAGGTTAGAGTACTTAAATTCTGGTAGGTTAGCTTTTAGGTTTGTCTTTCATAGGTTAGAGTACATTAATTGCAATATGATAGGTTAGCTTTTAGGTTGGTCTTTTACAGGTTGGAGTACTTAAATTGTGTTAGGTTAGCTTTTAGGTTGGTCTTTTACAGGTTAGAGTACTTAAATTGTGGTAGGTTAGCTTTTAGGTTGGTCTTTTACAGGTCAGAGTACTTAAATTGTGGTAGGTTAGCTTTAAGGTTGGTCTTTCACAGGTTAGAGTACTTAAATTGTGGTAGGTTAGCTTTTAGGTTGGTCTTTCACAGGTTAGAGTACTTAAATTGTGGTAGGTTAGCTTTTAGGTTGGTCTTTCACAGGTTAGAGTACTTAAATTGTGGTAGGTTAGCTTTTAGGTTGGTCTTTCACAGGTTAGAGTACTTAAATTGTGGTAGGTTAGCTTTTAGGTTGGTCTTTCACAGGTTAGAGTACTTAAATTGTGGTAGGTTAGCTTTTAGGTTTGTCTTTCATAGGTTAGAGTACTTTAATTGCAATATGGTAGGTTAGCTTTTAGGTTGGTCTTTTACAGGTTGGAGTACTTAAATTGTGTTAGGTTAGCTTTTAGGTTGGTCTTTCACAGGTTAGAGTACTTAAATTGTGGTAGGTTAGCTTTTAGGTTGGTCTTTCACAGGTTAGAGTACTTAAATTGTGGTAGGTTAGCTTTTAGGTTGGTCTTTCACAGGTTAGAGTACTTAAATTGTGGTAGGTTAGCCTTTAGGTTGGTCTTTCACAGGTTAGAGTACTTAAATTGTGGTAGGTTAGCTTTTAGGTTGGTCTTTTACAGGTTAGAGTACTTAAGTTGTGGTAGGTTAGCTTTTAGGTTGGTCTTTCATAGGTTAGAGTACTTTAATTGCAATATGGTAGGTTAGCTTTTAGGTTGGTCTTTTACAGGTTGGAGTACTTAAATTGTGTTAGGTTAGCTTTTAGGTTGGTCTTTTACAGGTTGGAGTACTTAAATTGTGTTAGGTTAGCTTTTAGGTTGGTCTTTTACAGGTTAGAGTACTTAAATTGTGGTATGTTAGCTTCAAGGATGTTGGTCTTTCACAGGTTAGAGTACTTAAATTGTGGTAGGTTAGCTTTTAGGTTGGTCTTTCACAGGTTAGAGTACTTAAATTGTGGTAGGTTAGCTTTTAGGTTGGTCTTTCACAGGTTAGAGTACTTAAATTGTGGTAGGTTAGCTTTTAGGTTGGTCTTTTCACAGGTTAGAGTACTTAAATTGTGGTAGGTTAGCTTTTAGGTTGGTCTTTCACAGGTTAGAGTACTTAAATTGTGGTAGGTTAGCTTTTAGGTTTGTCTTTCATAGGTTAGAGTACTTTAATTGCAATATGGTAGGTTAGCTTTTAGGTTGGTCTTTTACAGGTTGGAGTACTTAAATTGTGTTAGGTTAGCTTTTAGGTTGGTCTTTCACAGGTTAGAGTACTTAAATTGTGGTAGGTTAGCTTTTAGGTTGGTCTTTCACAGGTTAGAGTACTTAAATTGTGGTAGGTTAGCTTTTAGGTTGGTCTTTCACAGGTTAGAGTATACTTAAATTGTGGTAGGTTAGCCTTTAGGTTGGTCTTTCACAGGTTAGAGTACTTAAATTGTGGTAGGTTAGCTTTTAGGTTGGTCTTTTACAGGTTAGAGTACTTAAGTTGTGGTAGGTTAGCTTTTAGGTTGGTCTTTCATAGGTTAGAGTACTTTAATTGCAATATGGTAGGTTAGCTTTTAGGTTGGTCTTTTACAGGTTGGAGTACTTAAATTGTGTTAGGTTAGCTTTTAGGTTGGTCTTTCACAAGTTAGAGTACTTAAATTGTGTTAGGTTAGCTTTTAGGTTGGTATTTTACAGGTTGGAGTACTTAAATTGTGTTAGGTTAGCTTTTAGGTTGGTCTTTTACAGGTTGGAGTACTTAAATTGTGTTAGGTTAGCTTTTAGGTTGGTCTTTTACAGGTTGGAGTATTTAAATTGTGTTAGGTTAGCTTTTAGGTTGGTCTTTCACAGGTTAGAGTACTTAAATTGTGTTAGGTTAGCTTTTAGGTTGGTCTTTTACAGGTTGGAGTACTTAAATTGTGTTAGGTTAGCTTTTAGGTTGGTCTTTCACAGGTTGGAGTACTTAAATTGTGTTAGGTTAGCTTTTAGGTTGGTCTTTTACAGGTTGGATTACTTAAATTGTGTTAGGTTAGCTTTTAGGTTGGTCTTTCACAGGTTAGAGTACTTAAATTGTGTTAGGTTAGCTTTTAGGTTGGTCTTTCACAGGTTAGAGTACTTAAATTGTGTTAGGTTAGCTTTTAGGTTGGTCTTTTACTGGTTGGAGTACTTAAATTGTGTTAGGTTATCTTTTAGGTTGGTCTTTTACAGGTTGGAGTATTTAAATTGTGTTAGGTTAGCTTTTAGGTTGGTCTTTTACAGGTTGGAGTACTTAAATTGTGTTAGGTTAGCTTTTAGGTTGGTCTTTTACAGGTTGGAGTACTTAAATTGTGTTAGGTTAGTCTTTTAGGGTTGGTCTTTCTACAGGTTAGGAGTATTTAATTGCTGTTAGGTTAGGTTGGTCGTTTTACAGGTTGGAGTACTTAAATTGTGTTAGGTTAGCTTTTAGGTTGGTCTTTCACAGGTTAGAGTACTTAAATTGTGTTAGGTTAGCTTTTAGGTTGGTCTTTTACAGGTTGGAGTACTTAAATTGTGTTAGGTTAGCCTTTAGGTTGGTCTTTTACAGGTTGGAGTACTTAAATTGTGTTAGGTTAGCTTTTAGGTTGGTCTTTCACAGGTTAGAGTACTTAAATTGTGTTAGGTTAGCTTTTAGGTTGGTCTTTCACAGGTTAGAGTACTTAAATTGTGTTAGGTTAGCTTTTACAGGTTGGAGTACTTAAATTGTGTTAGGTTAGCTTTTAGGTTGGTCTTTTATAGGTTGGAGTACTTAAATTGTGTTAGGTTAGCTTTTAGGTTGGTCTTTCACAGGTTAGAGTACTTAAATTGTGTTAGGTTAGCTTTTAGGTTGGTCTTTCACAGGTTAGAGTACTTAAATTGTGTTAGGTTAGCTTTTAGGTTGGTCTTTAGGTTGGTGTACTTAAATGTGTTAGCTTTTAGGTTGGTCTTTTACAGGTTAGAGTACTTAAATTGTGTTAGGTTAGCTTTTAGGTTGGTCTTTTACAGGTTGGAGTACTTAAATTGTGTTAGGTTAGCTTTTAGGTTGGTCTTTCACAGGTTAGAGTACTTAAATTGTGTTAGGTTAGCTTTTACAGGTTGGAGTACTTAAATTGTGTTAGGTTAGCTTTTAGGTTGGTCTTTTACAGGTTGGAGTACTTAAATTGTGTTAGGTTAGCTTTTAGGTTGGTCTTTTACAGGTTGGAGTACTTAAATTGTGTTAGGTTAGCTTTTAGGTTGGTCTTTACAGGTTGGAGTACTTAAATTGTGTTAGGTTAGCTTTTAGGTTGGTCTTTTATAGGTTGGAGTACTTAAATTGTGTTAGGTTAGCTTTTAGGTTGGTCTTTTACAGGTTGGAGTACTTAAATTGTGTTAGGTTAGCTTTTAGGTTGGTCTTTCACAGGTTAGAGTACTTAAATTGTGTTAGGTTAGCTTTTACAGGTTGGAGTACTTAAATTGTGTTAGGTTAGCTTTTAGGTTGGTCTTTTATTGGTTGGAGTACTTAAATTGTGTTAGGTTAGCTTTTAGGTTGGTCTTTTACAGGTTGGAGTACTTAAATTGTGTTTAGGTTTAGCTTTTAGGTTGGTCTTTTATTGTGTTAGGTTAGCTGTTTAGATTGGCCTTTCACAGGTTACAGTACTTAAATTGTGTTAGGTTAGCTTTTAGGTTGTTCTTTCACAGGTTAGAGTACTTAAATTGTGTTAGGTTAGCTTTTAGGTTGGCCTTTCACAGGTTAGAGTACTTAAATTGTGTTAGGTTAGCTTTTAGGTTGGTCTTTCACAGGTTAGAGTACTTAAATTGTGTTAGGTTAGCTTTTAGGTTGGTCTTTCACAGGTTAGAGTACTTAAATTGTGTTAGGTTAGCTTTTAGGTTGTTCTTTCACAGGTTACAGTACTTAAATTGTGTTAGGTTAGCTTTTAGGTTGGCCTTTCACAGGTTAGAGTACTTAAATTGTGTTAGGTTAGCTTTTAGGTTGGTCTTTCACAGGTTAGAGTACTTAAATTGTGTTAGGTTAGCTTTTAGGTTGGTCTTTCACATGTTAGAGTACTTACATTGTGTTAGGTTAGCTTTTAGGTTGATCTTTTACAGGTTAGAGTACTTAAATTGTGTTAGGTTAGCTTTTAGGTTGGTCTTTCACAGGTTAGAGTACTTAAATTGCGTTAGGTTAGCTTTTAGGTTGATCTTTCACAGGTTAGAGTACTTAAATTGTGTTAGGTTAGCTTTTAGGTTGGTCTTTCACAGGTTAGAGTACTTAAATTGTGTTAGGTTAGCTTTTAGGTTGGTCTTTCACAGGTTAGAGTACTTAAATTGTGTTAGGTTAGCTTTTAGATGGTCTTTCACAGGTCAGAGTACTTAAATTGTGTTAGGTTAGCTTTTAGGTTGGTCTTTCACAGGTTAGAGTACTTAAATTGTGTTAGGTTAGCTTTTAGGTTGGTCTTTCACAGGTTAGAGTACTTAAATTGTGTTAGGTTAGCTTTTAGGTTGGTCTTTCACAGGTTAAAGTACTTAAATTGTGTTAGGTTAGCTTTTAGGTTGGTCTTTCACAGGTTAGAGTACTTAAATTGTGTTAGGTTAGCTTTTAGGTTGATCTTTCACAGGTTAGAGTACTTAAATTGTGTTAGGTTAGCTTTTAGGTTGGTCTTTCACAGGTTAGAGTACTTAAATTGTGTTAGGTTAGCTTTTAGGTTGGTCTTTCACAGGTTAGAGTACTTAAATTGTGTTAGGTTAGCTTTTAGGTTGGTCTTTCACAGGTTAGAGTACTTAAATTGTGTTAGGTTAGCTTTTAGGTTGGTCTTTCACAGGTTAGAGTACTTAAATTGTGTTAGGTTAGCTTTTAGGTTGGTCTTTCACAGGTTAGAGTACTTAAATTGTGTTTAGGTTAGCTTTTAGGTTGGTCTTTCACAGGTTAGAGTACTTAAATTGTGTTAGGTTAGCTTTTAGGTTGGTCTTTCACAGGTTAGAGTACTTAAATTGTGTTAGGTTAGCTTTTAGGTTGGTCTTTCACAGGTTAGAGTACTTAAATTGTGTTAGGTTAGCTTTTAGGTTGGTCTTTCACAGGTTAAAGTACTTAAATTGTGTTAGGTTAGCTTTTAGGTTGGTCTTTCACAGGTTAGAGTACTTAAATTGTGTTAGGTTAGCTTTTAGGTTGGTCTTTCACAGGTTAAAGTACTTAAATTGTGTTAGGTTAGCTTTTAGGTTGGTCTTTCACAGGTTAGAGTACTTAAATTGTGTTAGGTTAGCTTTTAGGTTGGTCTTTCACAGGTTAGAGTACTTAAATTGTGTTAGGTTAGCTTTTAGGTTGGTCTTTCACAGGTTAGAGTACTTAAATTGCAATATGTTAGGTTAGCTTTTAGGTTGGTCTTTCACAGGTTAGAGTACTTAAATTGTGTTAGGTTAGCTTTTAGGTTGGTCTTTCACAGGTTAGAGTACTTAAATTGTGTTAGGTTAGCTTTTAGGTTGGTCTTTCACAGGTTAGAGTACTTAAATTGTGTTAGGTTAGCTTTTAGGTTGGTCTTTCACAGGTTAGAGTACTTAAATTGTGTTAGGTTAGCTTTTAGGTTGGTCTTTCACAGGTTAGAGTACTTAAATTGTGTTAGGTTAGCTTTTAGGTTGGTCTTTCACAGGTTAGAGTACTTAAATTGTGTTAGGTTAGCTTTTAGGTTGGTCTTTCACAGGTTAGAATACTTAAATTGTGTTAGGTTAGCTTTTAGGTTGGTCTTTCACAGGTTAGAGTACTTAAATTGTGTTAGGTTAGCTTTTAGGTAGTTCTTTCACAGGTTAGAGTACTTAAATTGTGTTAGGTTAGCTTTTAGGTTGGTCTTTCACAGGTTAGAGTACTTAAATTGTGTTAGGTTAGCTTTTAGGTTGGTCTTTCACAGGTTAGAGTACTTAAATTGTGTTAGGTTAGCTTTTAGGTTGGTCTTTCACAGGTTAGAGTACTTAAATTGTGTTAGGTTAGCTTTTAGGTTGGTCTTTCACAGGTTAGAGTACTTAAATTGTGTTAGGTTAGCTTTTAGGTTGGTCTTTCACAGGTTAGAGTACTTAAATTGTGTTAGGTTAGCTTTTAGGTTGGTCTTTTACAGGTTGGAGTACTTAAATTGTGTTAGGTTAGCTTTTAGGTTGGTCTTTCACAGGTTAGAGTACTTAAATTGTGGTAGGTTAGCTTTTAGGTTGGTCTTTCACAGGTTAGAGTACTTAAATTGTGGTAGGTTAGCTTTTAGGTTAGTCTTTTACAGGTTAGAGTACTTAAATTGTGGTAGGTTAGCTTTTAGGTTGGTCTTTCACAGGTTAGAGTACTTAAATTGTGGTAGGTTAGCTTTTAGGTGGTCTTTCATAGGTTAGAGTACTTTAATTGCAATAGGTTAGTTTTTAGGTTCGTTAAATATCGTGAATATATTGACTGCATCCCGTGATTCCATAGTGTAAAATGCTTTGCGTTTGTTGGCACATGATTGGAACTTAGAAATTTTTTTCGCGTCATCTGTTGTAAAGAATCCCCTCTTTTATTATTACTTGGGATTGTAAAATCTTGCTAAGATTTCTCGTGTGTTGTTCTTGGAAGTTTGATAAAAATCATCAGTGGTGAGTAAATATATGATTATTTTAAACTTTTCATGCATTTTAGTTGTTCAGATTGAAAAACAGTTGGGAACTGGCTTTTAAAACTGGTACACAATGTGTTAATACCGTTCAGAATGTTAAATTGAATTAACTAAGTGAGGAGAAAACATTCAAAACATTTACTGGTTCTTGTGAATTGCCAATACTTTCTAAAAGTATTTTGAAACACTTTCATAATATTTCATAAATTTTCAAGAAGAACAAACATAAATATGTTGAAATTTTTCTTATGTAAAATAAAGCTATTTAAAAGCATTAAATGTAATTTTAGTGCTGAAGTTTAATTTTTTCCAATGTTGGTTGGTTGGTATCTAATGTCGAGCACTTGATAATGAAATCATTCGCTCTCTTGCACTCCAATATTTAGCAGAAAGGCTGGTCTCTTCTACAAAAGCTGGACAACGGAGGAGATGGTTTCTTTCCATATCTTCATTTAAATTGCAAAAAGGGCATTTAGGTGAATCTGTTATGCCAATTCTGTGTAGGTGTTTATTCAAGCAGTCATGTCCCGTTAGCAGTCTGAATGTTGCTACTGCAGATTTTCTTTGTAATGTAGTAATGTCATAAGCTTGTAGATTTTCCCATTCCTTTCCAGATGTTTTGGTGGTGTATTCTTCTCTAAGTTTATTGATGTATTTATTTGAGATAATTCTTTTGATAGAGTGAAAGGAAACTGGAGCAGAAGTTGGGTTTGAAACAATTTTGCTACCCTTCTTGGCTAGAAAATCGGCTATTTCATTGCCTGTCACTCCACAATGGGCCGGAATCCATTGAAGTACAACTTTTTTATGTAGACGGGATAAATGTTTTATCATTTTGTGACATTCAATAATTTTGATGCTTTTGGGTGTTGTGTCTCGTGTTTATAGCAAGAATGGCTGCTTTGGAGTCACATAGAATTACAACTTTTGTAAATTTTTGGATGTGATATAAAAGATTTTGTAAACTTAAGAAAATTGCTAGAATTTCGCCATCAAAGTTTGTTGAATTTGTGTTTAGTTTACGATAAAAGGAAAAAAGTGGACATACTGCACCAGCACCAGTGCCACCATCATTTGGTAGGCTGGAGCCATCTGTAAAAATATGTATCCATTCAGGAGCTGGGTATCTTAGATTTATCATTTCCAGTGACATTTGTTTTAAAATATATGGAGGAGTTTCAGATTTCTTGATGTCTTCTGTTAAATGAAGGTTATATTCGATTTCCAAAAATTCTAGAGGGTTGTTTCTCATCTGCATATTTTCTTTTGAATGTGGAAGTTGCAATTTCTGTTTGATTTCTTGTACAATGCTTAGGAAGCTTTGCTGAGATTTTAAACATACTTGTGGTTTTCTTTGGGTCCAGTTATTATGGGGTAGCCTTAAAAATTTTTCATACTGTGTGACTGCTGTTTTCTCAATTTCAGATGCTATGTTTGGGTTATTTGTTAAGATTTGCATGGCAGTGATTGGTGTTGTTTTAACGGCTCCTGTTATCAGACGGAGGATTTGGTTCTGCAATTTATTAAGTTTTTCCACTTTAGTAGTTACTAGGATTTCTTCACAATATTGAAGTACAGGTTTTATGTACATTTGGTAGAAGGTGTTTAGGGTTTGTGTGTTGCAACCCCACTTTTTCCCTGCTAATCGTTTTAATAATGGTAACCTTGTTTCTATCTTTGTACATATATTCTCCATGTGTTTCTTCCATGTTAATTTTGTGTCCAGAGTTATTCCTAAATATTTTGCTTCATGTGTTTGAGTTAATAATTCACCCTCCAATTTCAGAGTGATGGGTAGTGGTTTCTTTCTTAATGTAAATAGTTGATAATTTGTTTTCTGTATATTTATCTTCATTAAGTTCTGGGATGTCCAATTCTCTAACTGTATTAGTGATTGTTGGGCTATGGTTATTAATTGTTGACTTTGGTTTTTCGGTTTGGAGACCCATATTACAACATCATCAGCAAAAAGTAGAGTTTTTGTTTCGAGCTTTTCTATATGCTTAGGTAGATCATTAATGTAGATATTGAAGAGAATGGTACTGAGTACAGAACCCTGTGGTAAACCTCGATGTGTTTGTTGGTATTTAGAGAGGTGATTATTATACTTTGTAGCGATGAACCGTTGGATGAGAAAATTGCTGATCCAGAGTAGCATATTCCCTTGAATGCCTAAAGTCTGCATTTTTTCTAATAATTTATATCTCCAAATAGAGTCATATGCTCCTTGGAAATCAACGAACATTGCCAGAGTGTCTTCTTTTCTGTTGAAACTGTCTTTAATAGCTTGACTTAGGTGTACAATTTGTTGATTTGTTGATTGTAATTCTCTAAATCCAGCTTGATTGGGTGAAAGTAAATTATTGGTTTCTAAATACCAATTTAATCGATTTGAAATCATTTTTTCCATAGTTTTAACAATTACACTAGTTAGTGCTATTGGGCGATAATTTGAAAAAGTATTTGTTGATTTTTTTGTTTTCGAAATAGGTATTATAATAGCTTTTTTCCAATCATCAGGAACTTTTGTGTTCCAAGAAAGATTATAAAGGGAGAGCAATTGAGTTTTGGCTTTATTGCCAAGGTGTTTGAGAAATTCTGCATGTATATTATCTGCTCCTGGAGATTTGTTTGATTTTAAACTATTAATGGCTATGTTTAACTCTTTAATGTTGAAATTCTTATTAAAGATATTATCTTTTGTACTGCTTGTTGATTTTATGTAATTTTTTAGGTTCTCTTTTATTGTTTTTTGTTCTTTTTTGTTCTCTGAGGACAAAGTATAGGTGTTAGCGTAGTGTTTGTTGAATTTGTTGGCTATTTCACTTTCATTTGTAATCTGTTTGTTGTTGTGGATAAATGGTGTTTTTTGCCGTTCTTTTTTATTTTGTATATTGTGTACAAATCTATATGCTTTCTGGCCATCTTTCCTATAATCCATTTTTTGGAGGAAGTTATTAAAATTTTCTCTTTTATTGCTGTTAATTTCTTTTTTGAGTTGTGCGCACAGTTTTCTCCAATTTTGTACATCTTTTGGGTCTTTTGTTTTTTCTGCTTTATTTCTAGCGAGATCTCGGTCTATTTTCATTCTTTCTAATTTTGAATTCCAGAAGGGTTTGTAGTTTTTAACTATTCCACGTGGTATATATTTTTTTGCTGTTTTTAATATTATTTTGCATATAGATTTGTTAATTTGATCTGACTGAAGTGATACGTTTAAAGGATTTTCAAATTTGGTTTCCAGTTCGTCTGTGTACAGTTTCCAATTGGCTTTTTTGAAGTTCCACCTGGGTTTAAGATGCATTGGAAGTAAGTTGTTATTCCCCAGTTGAATAGTAGCAATGATGGCTCTATGTCCTGAGCCAGGATCTTCTACAATTTGTTTTTTGGTTTTGGAGTATAAATTAGAAGATACAAAGAGTAAGTCAGGATTAGTTCCTGAACCAGAGTAATGTATATATGTTGGAGGATCCTCTTTGTTGTGTATTATTTCTATGGGTGTTGAATTTAATAAGTCTTCTACAATTTTCCCTGCATTATTAGATTTGGTATAGCCCCATCGTCGTGAATGGGCATTAAAATCTCCCATTATAATTGTGTTTGGGTTTATTGTAATATGTTCAAGATTAGGGGAGTTATTTGGTGGATTATAAATTGAATATATATTGTACTGAGATTTATTTATCCATATGTTAATTTTAATTATTTCAATTTTGTCTACATTGTCCATTTCTTTGATAATTTGAACGGACGAAGTCATATGTGTTCGAATTCCAACTAAAATACCACTGCTTATTTGTCGTCCTTTAGGAAGTATGTGAACAGTAAAATCCTTGAAGTGGTAATATTGTAACTGTTCCTGTGTGAGATTTGCTTCTTGAATTGTGAATACATCAATTTGGTGGTCAGATAGCATTTTTGTAAGTTCAGTCTTTTTAGCTTGTGATAGTCCTCCAGTATTCCACTGGAGGATTTTGATCAAGTTTGGTTTGGTATATTTGTTTCCTTGAAGAAAGGTCCCCGTCCGGAGATCCGAATGGGGGACTATTTTACCTCCGGATTTGTATTTCTTTTTCCAAGGCTTCATGTTTGTATTGGAGTACAATAAACTAGTTGTAACCGTTTAGTAGTAGGCACCACATGTGGTGGTTACGTCACCCATTGAGAGAAAGTAGGTATAGGAAGGAAGGAGAAATGAACCCCTAGGCCTCGAGTACTCTAATACCATCAGGGTCGAAAGAAACAAGAGGTCAGTCAAGGGAGACTGGATAGAAAAGTTGAAAGAGGGAATTGGTATGGGGAGGAGAAGTAATACCAATTCGGTCAAAAAAGAAAAACTCACCAAGCTGACCAGTGCTTGTTGGTGAGTAGCCCTTCCCTTTTGTTCATCATGCATAAGCATGATTACTAACAGCTGCACCACGAGAAGGTGAGGGATTGGACACTAGGTTACTGTCCAGGTCGGTTCCTTTAAGCCTTCGATGGAAGGAATTAAAGGGTCTCCTCTCTGTTAAAAACAGTAGCCTTTCCGCAGCCATTTTTTCCAATGTTGGCAATATTGCAAGAAATCTAAATTAAGATATTAAAAAAACTAAAAGTGATCAATTCTCTCTCCCTGCACCCTGTAAATTTTTAGCTCCAGTAAACTGCTGCATAGTTACCTTAAGCTAACAATGATATTTTCCATCAAAAAAGTCTACGGTTCTAGATGCATATTTACGTTTTCTTCTAATAGACATGTCATGTTTTGAATGTTTATTTCTCAAATATTGTGTTTTATATTTTACTAATTTAAAATCCATTGCTCTTGGTCATATTTGAATTTTTTTAACTCATTAGAGCTCTCATTGCCACAGATTTATGCGTATATTTATTTATTGTCTTCTAAGTAAACCTCGGATTTGTTAAAGAGTAAATAAAAAAGTAAATAATAGTTTAAAAAACTAAAAAACACGCTTTATTAGAAAACCAAACTAAAAAATGAAAAAAAAAATTTAATTTCCAATACGTTTGGGATAAAATTAAAGTGGTCAACAAAAAAAATCATCTCCAACACATATAGAATAAAACTAGAGTTATCAACAAAAAAGATAATTTTACCATCAAAAGCGTGGGGTGCTCTATATCAATTAATATATTTGATAATAAACAGATATTGATAAAAGTAAAATCTCTAAGAAGAAAACGTAAAAACCATAAAATGCACCCCACTCCCTGTAGGGGAGAGCGCCTAAATCTCTGTAAAGGGAAAAGATGAGCTTATAATACAAAAAATATATATAAATTAGTTACAGCCTTTTTCTGTACTTTGTACCTTCTTCAGACATGATAACAAATGAATGAATTTTGTTATTATAGTACATAACAACTGTAATTATGGAACAATTTTTTTACAATCTCTATTATAAATTTAAAAGAGATGATTTGTTCAAATCTAGTTGGGAATTTAACAGCTTATTACCATTTTTCAATTTATTTATCTCCACAACTTCTAAAAAGTCCAACTTCTTTCCTTTGTCACAAAGATTTAAAATTTGGATCAAAACAATGATCATATTGGAGGAGGTGGTTAGCATATTTTGAATTATCTAAATTTCTGTTATGTACTGATTCTACTTCTAATTGTTCTAAAATTTCTTCATTCTTTTTTTGATCTAAAAGAGTGTGTGCTGCTGTCCTGAGAAATGTTGTTCTTTAATATAAATGACAAATTTAAATAAAAAAACATTGAAAAATGTGCCTTTCTAGGTTAAAAAAATGTTAAAAGAATAATAAAAACATGGAGAACTCTAACAGATGTTGTACTATACATGTATTTTTGTAGACTATTTAACTCATGCCACAAATGCTAATCAATGACCAATCACGTTTCAATGAATTTTGTTTTACAACCAATGACAGTCGTGTTTCACCTCGCTCTTTGTCGATTTATCTTTATCAGCTCCTGCTTTTGTGATAAAGAAAGCTCCTCCTTTTTAATGTTCTGAACAGGTCAAAGCATTATTTTTCTCCAACAAATACATTGAATATAGCAAATAATGAAAAGATTCCTTGATTTTACTGAGTTGTTTACTAAAAAAATAAATGAATATTAGTCATTCAAAATATCTCTGCAGGCGGAAGAATTATGAAGCTCTGTTAGTTGCTACATGTGACGTCATATAAGGCAGTGTATACTGTCAGCGTCTCACGTCCCATTCCCCTCTGCACTCATAGATAGCAGTGTCACGTGGTCTATCCCTGCATAAACACGACTGCAGTGCCCTCCGTCAACAACTGCACTTACTCCTTGAACGGGTAATAACCCGTAATGTTGATTATGGTATATAGTTTGATGTGTTTCATTATTTCTCCACTTGGGTGCACTCTTACAATATTGCGATCTTATTTGGCAATAAATAATATGATCAAGCAGCAGTGAATGAACATAACCTCACATTATATTATTTTTGGTCTGGACATCTTACCTCAATATTACTGTTGATTTGTTCTTGGACATGTTTCAAAACAATTCTGTTTTATCGTCAGCTTTCCCAGACTGGTTTTATTTATGTTGCACCACCTGGATGTCGATGTCAGCTCCATCCTGTGGTTGGCCAAAGAACCTCCAAACAAGGTCACCCTCCATTGGAATATCAAAATTCATAAATTGTAAATTCTTTGGCCAACCACAGGATGGAGCTGACATCAACATCCAGGTGGTGCAACATAAATAAAACCAGTCTGGGAAAGCTGACGATAAAACAGAATTGTTTTGAAACATGTCCAAGAACAAATCAACATTAATATTGAGGTAAGATGTCCAGACCAAAAATAATATAATTAAAATAACCTCAAAATATAACTTCCTAAAATGAAATAATAATAACCTCACATTTCTGATTTGTTTTCAAACATCGCCATTTACATTAAATATATAAATATTTTAAAATAACTATAGTTAAACAATGATTTGTGAGTAAACAGCTTAATTTTATTCTCTAGATAAATTCACTCCTCACTTCATGAGTCGTGAATTTATCGATAATTTGGAAATCACTCGTGGCATTACTTATGATAAATAAAATTATTCATCTTAAACTCCATGAAATTTGCACTACTGCGTATAATATGACATGAGTAATGGCTAGCTTGAGGGAGGGGCATAACATTTGCATGTTGTGTGCATGATATGTGTTTGTGACGTAGGTATCCTGGCTAAAATGAAGGAGGGTGCTGAGAATGTTCAAACCAAGCTACAGGCACGAGCTGAGATTGTTGGCTTTAAACCCATCCAAGTCGACGGAAAAGGTAAGTCCTTGCTTCATCAATTTTTAACAATTAAAAAGCTCAGTAAACTAGTAAAAGTGTATCATGCAGAAGTTTCATAACTCAGGAAGTCAGATTTATGGTCCTGTTTTAGTGTTTTATGGCATAATAATAATAATAATAATAATAATAATAATAATAGCTTTATTTTACCTGGCAGAGTTAAGGCCTTAAGGCCTTGTCTACCACTCAACCAGGTTTAAAAAAATACAAACAAAAAATAGTCTTAAATCTAAATTACAATATATATATATATAAACGATTACAAGTTATGAATACAATACAATTAATATTTATAATGTATTTTGATTTACTCTAAATTTAACGAATTAAATATATAATATGTACAATATATATAAAAACAGGAAAAGATTAATGACATAGTATAAAATTAAATAAATAGAGAAAAATTAATTATTAGACAACAGGTAACTGTATAAGCGTGACTTAAAGGTACCAAGTGTGCGGCAACCCCTGATATCTTGAGGAAGGAGATTCCAGGAGCGGGCAGAGGCTACTGTGAAGGAAATAGAATAGGAGGAAGTGCTATGAAGAGGAATTGTTAGCAGACTGCTATCTTGTGATCTAGTGTCAATATTGTGGTAAGAGGATAACTTCTCAAATCTAGACGCCAGGTAAGTAGGGATGTAGGAATTCAGAAGCTTGAAAAGTAGTGAAAGAGAGTGCAATTTACGTCTGTCAGTAAGACGGAGCCAAGAGAGGTTATTAAAGTGTTCGGAAATATGGTCATAACGGCGGATATTGAAAATGAATCGAACGCAAGCATTATGAACACGCTGCAGTCTCTGCGACAAGTCATAGTTTAGATCATTATATATAATGTCACAATAATCGAAGTGTGGTAACACAAGATTCTGCACAAGGATTTGTTTTAACGAAACTGGGAGAAAATTCTTTAAACGTCTAAGATAATGTAAGATGGAGAAAGTCTTTTTACATATGTGTTTCACTTGTGTTTGCCAGGTTAAATTTGCGTCTAGATGTAGTCCAAGATCTATTACTGAAGAAGAATAAGGGATGATTATATTATTTATAGTAATGTTTGGTAGTGTAGATATGTCAAAGGTTGTAAGCAGTCTTTGTTGTCCCATTAGAATTACTTGTGACTTGTTAGGATTTAGATTTAGACCGATACTTGAAGACCAGTTAAAGATGTATATGAGATCGTCATTCATTTTTGTCAAGCTGTTATAGAGAGAATGAGGAGGTGAATGTAGGTAAATTTGGAGATCATCAGCGTAGAGGTGATAACGGCAGTGCTTTAGTACAGTTGGCAAGTCATTTATGTAGATTGAGAAAAGAAGAGGTCCGAGAACACTGCCCTGGGGGACTCCAGCCGGCACGTTGCGCCAAGACGAAGATCTAGAGTTTAATGAAACGTATTGTTGACGACCGTGCAGGTATGAGTCGAACCAGGATACAGCGCTGTCAGACAAGTGTAGGTGCTTGAGCTTTATCATAAGTAAGTCGTGGTCTACTGTGTCAAAAGCTTTGCTGAAGTCAAGTAAGGTTAAAGGAGTCAATTGACGTCTGTCCACGGCTTCACGAATATCTTCAGTAATTTTTAGCAAAGCTGTGGTTGTGCTATGACCATATCTAAAGCCGGATTGATAAGGATCAAGGAGGTGATTTTCTTGGAGATATTCAGTCATTTGCTTATGTACAATATGTTCCAGGGCTTTAGATAATGTCGGAAGGATGCTAATCGGTCGGTAGTCATTATAGTTAGCAGGTGTACTTATTTTTGGTATAGGCCGAACTCTAGACTGTTTCCATACAGTAGGGAAGATAGAAGTTATAAGGGAAGCATTAAAAATATGAGTCACTGTGGGTAGTATAATGTCAATGATTTTATTTAGCATTAAAATGCTGATGTTATCTGTTCCTTGTGCATTGGATTTAATCCGCTTGAGTGCTTTTTTTAACGTCTATAGGCGAAATGTCGTTAAAGTGAAATTTATCTCTTCCTATATGGGGGGATGGGGATAAGTCTTTAAGAATGTCTGTTTTAGTCTTGTTGTCTGGAGGTGTCTTGGGTATTGAGGTAAAATGTTCATTTAAGTCATCTACAGAAATGTCTATAGAGTCAGTTGAGGGATTCAACTGTCTAAGTCCCATTGCACGGAGATTTCGCCAAGTGTCCCGTGCACTTATTTCAGGTCCGATTATACTGTGGGCGTGTCGTAGTTTGGCATTGCGATTAGTTTGTGTAGTTGTGTTTCTAAGTTGTTTGTACAGTTGCCAGTTCTCGTCATTTTTATGTCGTCTGTATGTTCGGTATGCTTTGTCTCGTTTTGACATAAGTTCACGTATTGAGTCATTCATCCAGGGTGCAGGGGGGCGGGAAAATCGTCGGGTTTTTACTGGTGCATGTCTATCATATAGTTGTAATATCAGTGTATTAAATGTGTCTACTTTTTCATCAACTGATCTAAGATTCCATATTGTGTACCAAGGTAGTTCTAAAGCGTCTGATTTTAGTTTAGTATCGTCTATGTTTTGTAAATTTCTGTACGTAATCAATTTAGAGCGTCTTTTAGGACATTGGAGTGAGTATTCTACGAATACAATGTCATGAGCAGATATGCCGGGAGCAGGAATTTGTCCATATGACAGTACTTTCTGTGGATGTGTAGTCACTATTAAGTCCAGTAGAGTGTCGGTATTAGCAGTATGATGTGTGGCAGAGAAAGGAACAATTGTCATATTTAAGCTTTGAAACATATTTTTAAGTTGTATGGCTGGTGAGTCAGTCTGAAGAAGATTTGTATTAAAATCGCCTGCGACAATAACGTGTTCATAATGAGGTAATGAATCGTTCAGAGCGTTTTCTAGATCCGAAAGGTGCCTTATTTTTGGAGGTTTGTATACAATGCATAAGAGACATTTTTTTAGACTGGCTTGAATTTCTCTGTTTTATTATTTAAAACAAAAATTAATTCCTGAATTGGGAGACCGCTAGCTTTATTCACTAGAGTGTGCTCTCTCTTCACCATTCAGGCATCCTGTTACAAAACCCTTATTAATCAGTTGGTTTAGTTGACGATTTTATTATTAATTTAACACTTCTCATTGAAGGATAAATTATATTTGAAGAGAAAAATTTTTGCCTAGACCGAGACTCGAACCCGGGACCCTTGGCTTTCCGGGCCAAGTGCTCTACCAACTGAGCTACCGAGGCCCGGAAAGCCAAGGGTCCCAGGTTTGAGCCTTGGTTTAGGCAAAAATTTTTCTCTTCAAAAATACAAAAAAAAAAAAAATTTATCATTCAATGAGAAGTGTTAAATTAATAATAAAATCGTCAATAGAAGCCCTACTGGCTATAAAGTAGTGTTAAATTCCCAATAAATGTCTTCTTAACTAAGAAGCCGCCATTTGCAAAAATAGAAGCTATGGTTTCCAGCATTTGGCGCAAGAGATATTACAATGTATATAAGAGAAAAATTTGCGTCTAGATCGCAACTCGCCTCGGTAGCTCAGTTGGTAGAGCACTTGGCCCGGGTCCCGGGTTCGAGTCTCGGTCTAGGCGAAAATTTTTCCCTTCAAAAAAAATATAGTTGGTTTAGTGTTTACTTGATGGAAATCTTTGATACATTTAATAAAAAAATCTATTAAAGTTTTATGTGATATTCATCAATCATTCATTTTGAGAATTTTCCTCATCGTTGAGGGTTTTCTCCAACCAATTTTAAAAATTAACATGGGTTTAAAAAAGTACATAAATGACTATGGACTTATAGACTATCAGTTTGTAACAAACATTCACAAATTTCCCTTAATTAAAGTTCTCCATCGTTCTCTGTGTCTTCATCCGTTACACCTAATTTCCTCATTGAATTCTAAGGGTCGAATGTTTGAACGCATTAGACAGTAAAAGGCGTTCTCTGGTGAGAAAGTTTTATCCAAATACATTTTGCTTACTCAGAAATCTATTCATGCGATAATAAGTGTAAGCTACCTGACGAGGTACCTTAAGATCATAGCTCAAGATAGAAACTTATAGTGAAAATCCCGAAGGGAACCGATGGTAACCGATGTAGTTTGAAACCTTTGCAGCTTTATCCAAGATGTCGGACCTTGAAGACTTCGATCATGTTTTCGGTATACGCGGAGAAGAGGAATTTGATAGAGTCTACCAAAGAATTCATCTGGAAGAACAAGAGAATCGGCGTAATATTGCGCGACGCAGACGTCGTCGTATACGGTATTATTTGCGGGACGCAAGCGTAAATGCATTCCTTTAGCAGACGAAAATAACGGAAGTGGTTTTATCGCTGAGAATTCTGGGTAATTCGTTGCCAATATTACGAAAACGTCAACTTTCATGCATGACCGGTAAGTCGGCCGTTAATTCGATTTCAGCAATTGCTCACGGTGAGTCAGCTCACCAGTGATTGGAAGTAATTTGAGTAGAGACTAATGTATTTGCATACGGCACTAAGTGTTATTCTTGCAGCAGGTTGTTCTCGGTCTTCCTTTTCTGCTGCTTCTTTCAATTTTCCATGCATAGACAGTCTTTGATAGCCTTCCATCCTCTGTGATTTTCGTAAATATTTTAATTCATAACGGCTGTTGCAATATACTGTATCATTATTTATGACATTCGTCCTACGAAGAGACAGTATACTGAAACAACATTATGATGGGCTATTATTATTATTTTTTTTTTCTTTGAAAGAAAACACCTGAATTGGGATTTGAGTTGCAAATGCTAAAATTTGTATTATATCATCAAAATATTAAGCTTTACTGCTACAATGGTAAATTCTCATTAAAAGTTGTGAATAGAGATTTTCTCACAAGTTCTAAAAATAATGGATAATATAAAATATGCTGAAACAATAAAACACCTCCTTAGAAGAACAGCTGTAACTCTCTTCAGATTAGAAACGGACCATGACTGTCTTCATAGAATGGGGATTGTCCCTAGAACTATGGGATGCTCCTTGTGTGGAGAAAATGTTCTTCTAAGCAAACAACTCTTGTTATACTGCAGGTGTCTAGACCCTGAGAAAAAGGACAGGAAAGACATCGCAGGACTTTAGTGGGAAGCAAGAGGACTAGTCGTGTAAACCATCGTTTCCCAACCTGTGGTTTGTGAACCCCCAGGTGGTTTGCAAAATATTTTAAGGGGTTTGCCAAAACTTTTCTGAAATGGTGGGTGTCAAGGTTGGACCTAATATTGTTTCCTTTATTTCTGCAGCATTGTCATAATAATAATAATAATAATACTCACAACACTTATAATAAAACATACAAAACTACGACACTGTAACACTGTAATTAAACCAGAGTGCCTCTATGGAGCAGAAACATTAATTTTGAACAGAAAAAAGATATCGGAAATATAGTGAAAAAAAATGCAAAATTATAAGAAAAGTTTTAGGTCCACAAGTCATAGGTGAAGCATTTAGACTCAGAAGTAAAAAGGAAATAAAAATATATACAGACATTCATAGTGATATTAGAAAACGAAGGTTTACATTTTATGGCCATATTAAATGAATGAGCTCAAATAGGCTTACAAAACAGATAATGGAATTCTACGAAAACAGAAGTAAAGCTCCAGTGGATACTATGAAGTGCATTGATGAAGTCAAAAAGGACTTAAAATTGGCAGGAATTACTAAAGAAGATATCCCAAACAGAGATATATTTAGAATTAAGGTGAATAAGTGGCAAGTTGACCAAGAGGACAAACCGAAGGAAAAAACTGGAACAACTTGGACAGATGATAGAAAACAAGCTCATAGCAAAAGAATGAAAGAAATTTGGGCTCAAAGGAAACGCCTCTAAGTACTTTGCGTAGTCCTACATGGGCTCATCCGCAATCAAAAAAAAAAAAATAATAATACAATACATATACATACATAGTGTTCTGCCCAAACGCAGGTCTTTCATTGGAACCTCAGCATTTTCCAATAATAATAATAATAATAATAATCCATCCATAGTAATTCTGTCCGAAGGCAGGTTCTTCACTGCAATCATAGCATTTTCATGCTATGCTTGCAGCTTTACTAGGGAATTGTGTAGGTGTGGTACCTTCCCGTTGCTTTCCACACCGGTGAAGGATGATGATGATAATGATAAGGATGATGGGCATATGATTTCGGGGACCGTTTGGGCCTTAAAGTTTTCCTGACATTTGTCTTACAGATGAGGAAAAACCCCGATAAAAACCTCACCCAGAAAAACTGCCCCGACCAGGGATCGAACCCGGGCCTTCTGCGTGACAAGGCAGCACGCTACCTCCAGACCACAGCGGTGGACAATAATAATAATAAAAGAATTAAATTAATGTTTTTATTACCTCATGTCATATCCTTTTTCTTCTAAACTGCAGTTTCGGGATATGAGGTGAGGTAATAAAAACATTAATTAAATTCTTAAATTAAACCTCATAGTGTTTTTTCCCTGTGAAAGTTATATAAATAATAATAATGTTTTATTATTATTATTATTATTATTATTATTATTATTATTATTATTATTATTGCTTGGAATTAAATTTTATGTATGTTTAGTATATATGTAAGGTACTTAAAAATCAGTTGTTCACCCAATTCAAATCGTCGTGGAAGGGGTTCATGAGTCAAAAAAGGTTGGGAACTGCTGGTGTAAACCAAGCTCCAGTCATTTGAAAACAATAATATAAAATATTTATAAAATGTGCAAAATTTATTGTCTTTTTTGTTTGAACACATCCATTCATACGTACATGACATACACCCTAATTTATGAGTTTACATAGATTTTGAATTAGAGACAATTTAATAGTAGAGATGGGAATAGGGATAGGCATAACCAGGGTGCTGATAAGCCACGTAGGGGTGGGAGTAGGCATATCCGGTCTTGACGGTACTGGCGGGTACAACAGCACGGCGGACACGAGCCTTAGCTTTCTCAACTTCATAAAGATGAGCAGCCTTTGCAGCAGCTACTTCAGGGGTATCGACGACGGGAGCTGGAACAATGCTGGGCCCGACTGGTAGAGCATTGCTTGTCACATGGTATCCACTGGCATCAGCAACATAGCTTGTCTTTACAACCTTGCCTTCAGGAGAGACGTAACTGTAGCTTCCAATCTTATTACCTGCAGCGTCCTGATAACATATTTTAAATCAGAATTATTATGTAATCAATTGAGTTGGTGTTTACTTATTGAAAATCCATATTCATCAATTAAATAAAAATAAAACTTAGTTTTATTTGATTTGCGTATTTATTAAGATATAATTCAGTGACAGCTGTTTCGGTACACTGTACCTTCTTCAGACATGTTAACAAATTATGAATTCAACTGATCTAAGCAACAATACAACAATAATTTATTTAAATTTTTTAATTTAACAAAGGTGATTCATTCAAATCAAGTTGAGAATTCAACAGTTTATTACTACTTTTCAATTTATTTATTTCTACATTTAAATTTAATTTAACAATTTAATCATTGTTTCGATCCAAATTTTGAAATTTTACATGTTTGTGATAAGGGTAAAAAGTTGGACCTTTTGGGGTCTTACCTTACAAAATGTTGTATTGAAAATTCCTATTTTACTTTCAACGGTAAATTTTACAAACAAGTTTCGGGTTTATCTATGGGAAATCCTCTTTCGCCTTTTTTGGCTAATTTATACATGAGTTACTTCGAGTGCCATATCACCAAGGCTTACCCATGGATTTTCAAGAGTTGGTACAGATATGTGGATGATATTTTTTCGATAATAAATTTTAAACATGTTGATGATGCGTTGAAATTACTTAATCTACAAGATGTATCAATTAAATTTACCATAGAATCAGAAATTGAAAACAAAATTCCGTTTCTGGATTTATACATAATTAGGAATGAAAAAACTCAAAAAATTGAATTTGATGTATATAGGAAGGGTACACATACTGATAATTATATTAAATCAACGGGTTTCAATCCACTGGCACATAAACATGCAATATTTAATAGCCTCTTATATAGATTGATAAAGGTCCCATTAAAAGAAGAAAATTTAAAGAAAATATGAAAACATCCTAAATATAGCCAGATTAAATGGTTTTAATAAGAGTATAATATCTAACAAATTAAAGAAATTCAGAAAGATAAAACAACTTAAAGAGTGCTCTACCCTACAAATGGTTAGTAACGAGAAGAAGAATTTCAAGAAAATTACTTATCATCCAATAGTACATGGGAAACTTCAAAAAATATTTGACAAATACAACATTATATTTAATTAATGTTGGGAAGTAAACATTATGAGGTATAATCATTAAAAATCATTTAATAAATACAACATTACTTTGGCACCAATTAATAAATTTAGTCTGGAAAAACTTTTAAATACCAATAAAAAAATCAACATCCCAGACAGTAAGAAATCTGGAATTTATCAAATTAATTGTAATGATTGTAGCAAAGTATACATAGGAAAAACAAAAAGGAATTTAGAAACACGCACTAAAGAACATTTTAGAAATATTAAAAATTGTGAAATTGAAAAATCAGCAATTGCTGCACATAGTTTACTAGAACATCATAAAATTGAAAAAGAAGCGAAACTTTTAAAACAGTTGCATAAACCGTTGGAATTGACAATTTGGGAAATGATATTCATTCAGAAGAATAAATATCGATCTATGAATTTCGATATTCCAGTGGATAAAAATTTAATTACAAAGTTTATAATCCCAACGAAAGATGGCAACACAAGAGGTGATGTCACTAAAGAAATCAACAATCACGGAATTTCATCAGTGGACGCCATGACTGATGGACATGATATTGTCTGAAACCGCCGGTATCAAAGAAATTTGAAAATGTATGAGGTGAGTCGATTAAAATATGTTCTCCACTCACTATTAATGATATAACCTCATAATGTTTACTTCCCGATATTAATTTAAATATAATAAAATATTAATTTAATTCTTAATGAACAGTTTCCTTGATTTTACTGAGTTGTTTACTAAAGAGATAAATGAATAACCTATAATGTTGGTTATAATACACAGTTTGATGTTTCATTTTTTCTCCACTAGGGTGCATTCTTACAATATTGCAATCCTATTTAACAGTAAATAATATGATCAAATTGCAGTGAAACATATATCACATTATATTAAATTAATGTTGGGAAGTAAACATTATGAGGTATAATGATTAAAATTCATCGGAGAACATATTGTTTAAACAACTCACCTCATAGGATTCATGCTTCCATGATATCGCGATTTCAAACATAATCATGTTCATCGTCAGCCATAACTCCGACTGATGAAATTCTTCGGCCGTCAACTATTCTATTGTCGACAATAGAATAGTTGACGGCCGAAGAATTTCATCAGTCGGAGTTATGGCTGACGATGAACATGATTATGTTTGAAATCGCGATATCATGGAAGCATGAATCCTATGAGGTGAGTTTAACAATATGTTCTCTGATGAATTTTAATATATCACATTTCTCATTTGTTTTCAAACATCGCCATTTACATTAAATGTATAAACATTTTAAAATAACTATATTTAAATAATGATTTGTGAGTAAACAGCTTAATTTTATTCGTTAAATAGTCCTAACAAATGCCACTCTGTATTTCGAAATCCTCTAGATAAATTGTAAATCACTCGTGGCATTACTTATGATAAATGTTGAGAGGGTTATTGTAGAAAACTTGTTAATAACCAATAAGAAAATGAACACCCCAGATAGTAAAAAATCTGGAATTTATCAAATTGATTGTGGAGATTGCAATAAAGTATACATAGGAAAAACAAAAAGAAATTTGGACACTCGCACAAAGGAACACTTTAGAAATATTAAAAATGGTGAAATTGAACAATCAGCTATTGCAGCACATAGTTTGTTGGAAGGTCATAAAATTGAAAAAGAAGCTAAACTTCTAAAACATTTGGAAAAACTTTTGGATTTGACAGTTTGGGAGAAAATATTTATTCAGAAGAACAAATTTAAATCCATGAATTTCGACATTCCGGATGAACGTGACCTCATCTCGAAGTTCATCAAATCAATACCAGATGGCAACGATATCTCGAAGTTCATCAAATCAACACCAGATGGCAACGTTATAGAGGGAGATTTCAACGAATACCCGGTAGTCATAATGGCGGTTGAAAATGAATGACAAGATCATTTGAAAACTATAGTTACCGTGTTTAATAAAACATGAAATATGAGGTAAGATGTAAAAATGACTCATTAATTTATTAGAAAAAAGTACCTGAACAGCGTGATGAGCTTGGAAGGGGTCAGCATGTCCGTAGCTAGCCTGGCCAATCACATCCTGGGCATGATAAGATGTGGCAACGTGGTGGACAGGAGCTACAGCCACGGCAGCGGGGGCAACAGCAGCTACATAAGGGCTGGCAGCATAAGCAGCATAGGTGTAGGGAGCATAAGAATAGGGTTGTACAGATGCTGAAGTATAGCTAAACCCATGGGGTGATAATACATAGTTAGGCTTGGCAACAGCGCAGGCCACAGCACAGGCGACGATCACCTGCAACATAATGTTTTTGATAAATAAACAAATAAAATGTTTTCAACAATGTATTTTTTTAATCAATTGAGTTGGTGTTTACTTGATGAAAATCCATATTTATTAATTAAATAAAAATAAAACTTAGTTTTATTTGAGTTTCATATTTATTAAGATATAATTCAGTGACAGCTGTTTCGGTACACTGTACCTTCTTCAGACATGTTAACAAATTATGAATTGTGTTCCAACTGATCTAAGCAACAATACAACAATATTTATTTAAATTTTTAAATTTAACAAAGGGGATTCATTCAAATCAAGTTGAGAATTTAACAGTTTTTTACTACTTTTAAATTTTTCTTTTGGAGGCTGTAGAAATTAATAAATTTAAAAGTAGTAAAAAACTGTTAAATTCTCAACTTGATTTGAATGAATCCCCTTTGTTAAATTAAAAAATTTAAATAAATATTGTTGTATTGTTGCTTAGATCAGTTGGAACACAATTCATAATTTGTTAACATGTCTGAAGAAGGTACACTGTACCGAAACAGCTGTCACTGAATTATATAATAAATATGAAAATCAAATAAAACTATGTTTTATTTTTATTTAATTAATGATTATTAAAATCTAAACTCCATCTAGTGACAGTCATAGAAGGCCTTTGATGTACCAGCCAGCTGTGTCATTTACAGAGGTAAACAGTTATCAACAGTCCACCGCTGTGGTCTCAAGGTAGCATGCTGCCTTGTCACGCAGTAGGCCCTGGTTCGATCCCCGGTCGGGGCAGTTTTACTGGGTGAGGTTTTTATCGGGGTTTTTCCTCACCTGTAAGACATATGTCAGAAAAATTTTAAGGCCCAAACGGTCCCCGAAATCATATGGCCATCATCATTCATATTCATCTTAGATTAAGCTTAGGATTAGGGACTCTCCTGGTGCACCACATCATCATCATCATCCATCATATCTTCGGGGCAACGTAAGTGCCCCAACCTCAGAAGTAGGTTACAAGTACGCCATGCCAGGAGAGAAACCAGGAATGTCGAAAGACAACCAGGTACATTTAAAAAAAAAAACAATTATCGACATGAATTAATCACAGAGGTGGACGATCATCCAGCCAGTATAGGGGTGACATGTAGTCAGCATATCGTATCCCCCAGCTGTTACATAAGATTTTCTCAACCTGGAGCTACTACTTATTGTAGCTACCCAAATTCCTCACAATGCTGGAGACAGATCCCATACTGGCCAAAATTGGAGACTCAGATCAGAGCAAGTTCTATATCATAATCAATGGTAAAGAGTAAAATGTATTCATAAATTAACGAGTCATTTTTTAACATCTTACCTCATATTTTATGTTTCTTCAAACACGGGAACTAGTTTTCAAGAGAAGGATCTCTCTCATTTTCAACCGACATTATGACTACCAGATTTTCGTTGTAATCTCCATCAATAACGTTGCCATCTGGCATTGATTTGATGAGATTTGAGATGAGGCCACGTTCATCAGGAATCTCGAAATTCATGGATCTAAATTTGTTCTTCTGAATATATATCTTCTCCCAAATGTTTTAAAAGTAGGGCTTCTTTTTCAATTTTATGATTCTCCAATAAACTATGTGCTGCAATAGCTGATTTCATCAAATCAATGCCAGATGACAACGTTATTGATGGAGATTCCAACGAAAATCCGGTAGTCATAATGTCGGTTGAAAATGAGAGAGATCCTTCTCTCGAAAACTAGTTCCCGTGTTTGAAGAAACATAAAATATGAGGTAAGATGTAAAAAATGACTCATTAATTTACGAATTAAGAACCTCATAATGTTATTTCCCATATTTAACTATGAATTATTGCTGTGGTTGCCCGTGGTCTGGAATTTAGGTTAAGAACTCTCCTGGCGCTTCATTATCATTTATCACCCATCATATCATTGGGGTAACGTAACTGCGCTAGGTGCCTCAACCTAAGAAATGATTTACAATTCTGCGAATGACTAGGGAAAAAAGCCAGAAATGCCATAAAAGACAACCTCGTGGCATTGGACAAAAAAAAAAAGAATATACAATATGCAGGTAATAACTTGTGTATGATTTGTTTTCTCTGGAGTCCAACGCTTTTAAATAAGCTGGCATTGAGTTTATCCATTTTAACAAAAGAAATATATTTTAATTTATTTGAGTAGTGTTTTTGACTCGCCTCATATTTCTTGATTTTTATGCAGACCTAGGTTTTGTCGCTATACTTTGCAGCATTCTCAATGCCACACAACTGCCGTCTTGTGGTTGTCCCTCCTGCAATTTGATTTCTGCGCTCTCTGTTGGCTGACTGATGAACTTCCAAGTCAAACCCCTCTCTTTTTCACCAGGAATTTCAAAAAGGAGAGGAGTTTGATTTAGAAGTTCAACAGAGAGTGCAGAAATCAAATTGCAGGAGGAACAACCGCAAGACGACAGTTGTGTGGCATTGAGAATGTCGCGAAGTATAGCGACAAAACCTAGGTCTACATAAAAATCAAGAAATATGACGTGAGTCAAAAACACTACTCAAATATATTGACTGAGGCTTTCACGGCTGGAGTTACTATGATGATCTTGCAGAAGATTTCCGGGCTGTTGGCTGTGGTCTTGAGGCTTGTAGTTCCTCGACGTTTTGCCAGAGACTGCGTCCAGCATCCTCAAGGGTTGTCTTGAGACTGGCTATTTTGTTGAATACCTGCCCTATTTTTACACATCGCGGATAAATGTATGAATAGGCCTTTCAAGGGAGATTCCCAGTAAGAAGTAAAATTTGTATTCAGAATTCAATATTAGAGCAAGTTAATTCATTTAAATACTTAGGATATAATCTAACTTATAATGAGGAATGTGATATATCCTTTAAAATACAAAACTATAATAAAGCTTTAAGAATTATCAACCAAGTTTTTAAACCATCAAAAGTGCAGAGACACACAAGAATGAAAATCTATAAAATTCTCGCTAGACCCATAATCTGTTAAGTTTGGACCATCAGAACTCAGGATGATCGTCATATTACAGCCACGGAGATGAAATTTCTGCGACGAACTGCAGGTTATAGCCTTCTAGACCACCAAAGAAATTCAACAATAGCCAGAGAGTTAAACATCGTACCTATATCTGAGTACCTCCAAGAATATAGAAACAATTGGGTAGCCCATATTCAGCGCATGGATCGTCACAGAATACCAAAACAAATTCTTCACTACATTCCTCGAGGCAGAAGATCTGTGGGTCGACCTTTTCGGAGATGGCGGGAGACCGTAACGGGCCACTGGGCCTAATACTTGAAAGGACGATGATGATAGGGCAGCTAGTCAAAAAAATTGCCAGTCTCAAGACAACCCTTGAGGATGCCGGACGTAGTCTCTGGCGAAACGTTGGGGAACTACAAGCCTCAAGACCACGGCCAACGGCCCGGAAATCTTCTACAAGATCATCGTAACTACTCAAATAAATTAAAAGAAACTCATAGTGTTATTTCCTACATATATTTTAAAAAAGAAATACATATTCCATAAACCTTCAAAATAAAACCATAAATTCAACTTTCTGAGGAATTCACTTAGTTCTTACAGTTCCTGCACGACAGACTTTTTTTTGTGATTTTAAATCACATCTACAACAATTTGTAGGTCATAAATCTATGCTTATTCCTAACTATTTTTTAAGTTATAGAAATCAGCTCCTAAATTGTTATCATTGATATTTGACAAGTAGCTATTGATTAACTGGAACACTTACCAAGAACTTCATGATTGTGTTGAGAGCTGAGGACTCTGTGCCCTTGTGATACACCACCCTGTTTTTATATACTCCGCCCTGTACATTTAAACAACTTTTGGATGGCAGAATTCCCCTCCCTGGCATCAAGTCCACACCCATTTTTCAAGGTTAAAGAAGCTACTTAAACATCCAATACTTTGCACAAAAGGTCAACTGCTGTACTCATACGCCACTAGTAACAGGTGAAACAAGCCTTTATTTTCCATTCATCAGACCAATATTTTTTCTTATAACTTGTTTACCGTTATTACATGAAAACTTGATTTTCTATGTCCGTTTTAGAAAACTAAAAGTATTATGCGACTTACAAAATCACAACATTGTGAGCTTCTTCTTTTTAAGTAGTAGTAGTAGGACTTTATTAGACAAAAAGTAAGATATTTATAATATTATTTACAAATATGGGTCGCACGGGCAGTAAGCCGTACGTGCTGTTGACAGTGCGTTACAATAAAGTAATAGTTGCTACTAGTGTAAAGAAAAATAAACAACAAAAAAAGCAATAACATTACAATTACATAAAGAAAACACAATAATATTACAATTAAATAATAACACAATAGAAAAAAAAAAGGTAAAGTGATCCCACAACAGGCCTCAGGAGGCCCTTGGGGTAGTAGGAGGTTAAGGCTCCCATTTTTTCTAGACAATTGGCACTTTATGTCAGCCCTGCGTGACGGCCGCCTTTACCCCCAGAACAAGCGTCTGGTACTCATTTCCGTTAGAGGCTGAGTCGACCCCAGGGCCATAGTGCTGCCAGAGGGTTTGGGTCAGTTTAAAAATCCTGACCCCAACGGGACTTGAACCCTCGACCCTCCAGCTTGTAGTTCAGTGCCTTAACCACTATGCTACGGCGTGCCCCAATCACAGAGGTAGATGATAATCAGCCAGTGTAGGGGTGACATGTGGTTAGCATGTCGAGTCCCCCAGCCGTTATAGCTGGTTCCTCAACCTGGAGCCGCTACTTATTGTAGCTACCCAAATGCATCACGATGCTGGGTGGGCACCGGTCCCATACTGGCCGAAATACCATGAGAAAATTTCTCCCCCATGGAGACTCGAACCAGCGCAAGTCCCGTAGCTCTGCGCCAAGGCTTCCTACCTTAACCACTCGGCTACGGCTCGGGACTACACAATAGCATTATACACTAATTGATTTATATACAAAAAATATTAACAAATCTTAGATTATAGAGCATCGTATATGTCTTTTTATGTACCTTGGATTAATTGTAGTTCCGCTGCCGTTGAAAAGTGAAGTATAGTATGTATGAGTGACTTTGACGGTAACACGTGAAAAAACAGTCCCGTTTCATCGGGATTAAAAATGTCTCTTAGACGCGTATCCTGAAACTAAAGTATGCAGTTTCTGTTTCCACTCACTAACTATATTTTCATCCACATCCTTTGATTCCCCGCAAATTTCATTCCACACTACATTGTGTCGTCTTTTAAAACTGTCCACAACCAACCTGAATGCCTTGAAATCGATATTCCCTAGGGATATAGCAACAGCTAGAGCTTGACTTTGGAGCATTGGTCCGGAAATTTGGAGATTTTTTTATCGTGGGCTTTTAAAACACTCCCACACCTCGTTGATTTCTGCATTTTATTTATTTATTTTTTGCTTTCCTCTTCATTTGACCATTTCCTGGCATCCATTCATTCATTATTTTGTTTTGTTTTTTGAAATCTCGTAAACTTGGGTTTCTCCACATTTAAATTTAGTCATTATTTCGCGTAATGAGAGTTTGTTTTTCTTTATTTTCAATCACTTTCACTTCTTCATTTAATGATGATGATACATGCGATTTAGCCATCTTCATTTTATAAATTCAGAACACTACCTGTGAAAGAAATGTACACAATTGATCTCAGATCTTAAACTAATTTAAGATTTTACAGTGCACTGGTTAATTATAAGATATGTCACACGCCAAATATTTGTTAAACAAACCTGTATTTTGCAAAATGGGTGTGCAGTGAGGCCAAAAGAAAATTCCAGATACAGGTAGAAACTCTACTTCATCCGAGCAGGAATCATCACGTATTGTTAATTTGCCTAACGGGAATTCTATGAAGTGGAAACTAATTTATTTCTCTCTCTATCTTTTCACCTTATAAACATTTTTTTTCATGAATTGTTTAGAAATATCCTTCCGTTTCCGAGTTGGACAGATTCCGTTTTAGACAAAATAAATACATTTATAATTCATGTTTTTATTATTGATTTAACATTTCTCACTGAAAGATAAATTAAATTTGAAGAGAAAAATTCTCGCCTAGACCGAGACTCGAACCTGTCTTCTTAACTAAGAAGTCGCCATTTGCAAAGATAGAAGCAATGGTTTCAAAAGCATTTGGCGATAGGGAATTACAACGTATATAAGAGAAAAATTTGCGTCTAGATCGTAACTCGTCTCGGTAGCTCAGTTGGTAGAGCACTTGGCCTGGAAAGCGAAGGGACCCAGGTTCGAGTCTCGGTCTAGGCGAGAATTTTTCTCTTCAAATTTAATTTATCTTTCACTGAGAAATGTTAAATCAATAATAAAAACATGATTTGAAGCCTTACTAGCTTTATAAAGTAATGTTAAATTCCCAATAAATGTCTTCTTAACTAAGAAGCCGTCATTTGCAAAGATAGAAGCAATGGTTTCAAAAGCATTTGGCAATAGGGAATTACAACGTATATAAGAAAAAAATTTGCATCTAGATCGTAACTCGCCTCGGTAGCTCAGTTGGTAGAGCACTTGGCCTGGAAAGCCAAGAGCCCCAGGTTCGAGTCTCGGTCTAGGCGAGAATTTTTCTCTTCAAATTTACACTTATAATTACTATTATTTTGCCGGGACCAATAAATCTGCACACATTGGACAGATTTCTGCATTATTCACATTCCGGATTAAACAAGTTTTACTGTATGCAGATATCCAGCGCTGTGATCTCGAGGTAGCGTGCTGCCCTGTCACGCAGCGGGCCCGGGTTCGATCTCCGGTCGGGACAGTTTTTTTCTGTGAGGTTTTTATCGGGGTTTTTCCTCACCTGTAAGACAAATGTCAGGAAAACTTTAAGACCCAAACGGTCCCCAAAATCATATGGCCATCGCAATCATCATCATTCATATTCATCTTAGATTAAGCTTAGGATTAAGGACTCTCCTGCCGCACCACTATCATCATCATCAACCATCATATCATCGGGGCAACGTAACCCCGCCTTCCAGGTGCCCCAACCTCAGGAGTGGGTTACAAGTACGCCATGCCAGGAGAGAACACCAGGAATGTCGAAAGACAAACTGGGTCATTTGCAAAAAAAATAAAACTATGCAGATTGTATTCTGCATGATAGAACATGTTCCAAAAGGCCTGTGAGGTTTTTTATTGAAATGTTGACTGATATGTCAGGATATGTTTCATTACTTCAACATTTGACATAGTAACTATGAATGAAGAAAATAAGATAGAATTTGGAATTTACAGAAAGAAGACACATATAGATAACTACATAAAAGCTTTAGGTTTCAATCACATAGCTCACAAAGAAGGAGTTTTCAATAGTTTGACACATAGATTAGTGAACATACCAATGAACAAAGAAAATTATAAAAAGAAAAAGAACACATAATCAACGTAGCCACGAAAAATGGTTTTGCAATAAAAATGATACTAAAAAAATAAACAAGTTCAAAAGACAAAAATTTATTAATCAAAGCACTCTTCTAAAAGTAAAAGAAGATAATGTAAAATGTAGAAAATTCACATATCCATTAAAACACCACAAGTTTCAAAACATTTTTAAAGATTTCAACATAAGGTTAGCACCCAAAAATGACTACAGCATCAGTAGACTGATTAGACCTAATAAGAATGAGAAAATTAAAGAAGAAAACAAATCAGGGATTTATCAAATTAAATGTGAAGAATGTGACAAATTCTACATAGGAAAAACTAAAAGAAATTTGAAAACTAGAGTGAAAGAACATCTCAGGAACGTCAAGAAAGGGGAAGTAGAAAAATCTGCAGTGGCTGCCCATGCATGGTCTAAAAAACATCTTATCGAGAAAGAAGCTAAATTATTAAAACAAATAGAAAAACCAAAAGAACTTACTGTTTGGGAAAAGATCTACATTCAAAAGAGCGAAAATAAGAAATTGATGAACTTTGAAATTCCCGGTGAGAATGACCTGGTTTCGAGGTTTTTCAGTCAACCAATGGAAGGAGAGAAGGACAGCTCCTCAAGACGGCAGAACAACTGTTGTGACGATACTGAGGATGGAACAGAAACTAGTTTATGATCAAATAAGAAGAACAATATGAGGTGAGTGATAAAAAATATTCTACCTTAATTTGACATAGTAACCTTAATGATGGTTAATAGTGACTTCTAAAAGTATTTAAAACGTATTGGAAAACTGCAGTGGACTTGATCCTGCTGGAAACATTATCAACAGTTGTTTACAACATTTTGTGTTAAATTTGGCTTCTGACATTTATAATTCAAGTAGCCTTGATAAAAAGAAGCTAAGTGATGATAGTAAATAAAAAAGAATAACGTTAGTAGGTTTGGCATGAGCAGAGTTGCAACCTTGAAGGAGCAAGTTCAAGATCTAGGCCGACGAGTGAAGCCCAGCCTTGCCTGTGGGGAAGGTCGCTCGCTATAGACACTTTTGCTCAGACATTGATCTCAAGTCTACATTTCTCCTTGATTAACAATCTTTTTATATTATGCAATATATTATTAAGTTCATTGTATTTTCAATTATTTATATACAGTGAAAGTTGTTTATTTATGATCGCTCTTAGATGTTTTTTTAAAGAAAATTCTCAGAAAGCTTCTATATATTGGAGTATGTACACTAGATCCATAGTTAAATATGGGAAATAACATTATGAGGTTCTTAATTCGTAAATTAATGAGTCATTTTTTTAACATCTTACCTCATCGGCGTTGGTGGACTAGTAATTATGCTCGTTGCCTCTGATCCCTAGGGTCATGGGTTCAAACCCGGCCGGGGTCGATGGATTTTTTAGGATGGAAAAATCCAAGGAGCAAGTCCTCCGGGAGGGACTTTAAGCCGTGGGTCCCGAGTCTGAAGATTTTCAGGCTCGTAAAAGATCCTTAAGCCCGAATGAAAAGGCCTCTAAGCAAAATTTACCAAATTTTCCTGTCCTAGTACTACCTTGGTTTCCTAGATGTCAGTATGAGGCGGAACGCTGACCACGGACCACTCAAAATGACATCTATACGAAAACATGGGAAAAGGGAAAACATGGGCTTACAATACAATACCTCATATTTTATGTTTCTTCAAACACGGGAACTAGTTTTCGAGAGAAGGGTCTCTCTCATTTTCAACCAATATTATAACTACCGGATATTCGTTGGAATCGTTGGAATCTCCATCAATAACATTGCCATCTGGTGTTGATTTGATGAACTTTCAGATGAGGTCACGTTCATCAGGAATCTCGAAATTCATGGATCTAAATTTGTTCTTCTGAATATATATCTTCTCCAAAATTGTCAATTCTAAAGGTTTTTCCAAATGTTTTAAAAGTAGGGCTCCTTTTTCAATTTTATGATTCTCCAATAAACTATGTGCTGCAATACCTGATTTTTCAATTTCACCATTTTTAATATTTCTGAAGTGTTCCTTAGTGCGAGTGCAAGCTTTCAATCTAGAAAGAATTAGGGGGGTCCTCCCTGTTAAAAACAATAACCCTTTGCAGTTAATAGTGAGTGGAGAACATATTTTTAACGACTCACCTCATATAATTTCAAATTTTTTTGATACCGGTGGTTTCAGACAAGACAAGAAATTTGAAATTATATGAGGTGAGTCATTAAAAATATGTTCTTCACTCACTATTAATGATATAACCTCATAATGTTTACTTCCCAATGTTAATTTAAATATAACCCTTTGCAGCCTCATTGCAGTCTATGAAACTGGATCTATATAGGAGTTACAGGACTTAATTCTTGTACTAATCAAATGAATGTACTATTGATACTTACTTACTTACTTACTTACTTACTTACTTACTTACTTACTTACTTACTTACTTACTTACTCACTGGCACTATCGAACCCGTAGGTTCATGGCCGCACGGACATAAGCTCTCCATACATCCTTATCCTGAGATAATGCTTTTCAATCATTCCCTGTATAATCTACTTCCCTCAAATCATAGTTAATGTTGTTCTCCCACCTCATTCTTGGTCTACCAACTGGGAGTTTTCCTTCTGGCTTTCCTACAAGAAGTTTCCATGCACGTCTTTCATTCCCCATACGCGCAACATATCCTGCCCATCGCAGTCTACAAGACTTAAAAAAACTCCTGGCACGACAGGCCTACAAGCCCTTAGCCTACCAGCCGGCTGCTGGCCTCACATTCACATGTCTCAATCACAGAGGTTGATGATAATCATCCAGTGTAGGGGTGACATGTGGTCAGCATGTCGAGTCCCCCAGCCGTTATAGCTGGTTTTCTCAACCTGGAGCCGCTACTTATTGTAGCTACCCAAATGCATCACGATGCTGGGTGGGCACCGGTCCCATACTGGCCGAAATACCATGAGAAAATTTCTTTCCCCATGGAGACTCGAACCAGCGCAAGTCCTGTAGCTCTGCGCCAAGGCTTCCTACGTTAACCGCTCGGCTACGGCACGGGACCTACGAGACTTAACTGTTCTTATTATATCTGGCTTCCTATAAAGACCATGTAGTTCATTGTTATGTGGGCTTCTCCATTCACCTGTCTGTTCATCTCTCTTTGGTCCTATTGATTCACTCTGTATTTTTATTCTGATGCATCTAAAGTATTGATTTTAATTGGACTTGAAAGCTATTTTAATGGATTTATTTGGACAAACTGTGTTGACATGCAGACTGCAGTTTCTTTTGTTTAAAGACAAGTTACCGTATATGGGGAGCATATTTTTAACTTGACTTGTGTTAAAATTTATTGTGTTGTCAGGTGAATGGAACAACGCTTGTTTTGTAACTCAATGAACTTTGATAGTTCTTTGTATCGTCTCACTTTTTATGGTAGTAAACACTAAACAAAATGTTTTATAAGCATCCATGTATAGGGTATTCAAAAAATGTCTTTCTCTCCTTGCTAGTAATTATCTATTTCTCATATGTAAATGAATGAGTCATTTTTTAACATCTTACCTCATATTTTATGTTTCTTCAAACACGGGAACTAGTTTTCAAGAGAAGGATCTCTCTCATTTTCAAGTGACATAATGTGTTTGAAGAAACATAAAATATGAGGTAGAGATTGAAGAGAAAAATTTTCGCCTAGACCGAGACTCGAACCCGGGACCTTTGCCTTGCCGGGCCAAATGCTCTACCAACTGAGCTACCGAGGTGAGTTACGATATAGACGCAAATTTTTCTCTTATATACATTGTAATTCCCTCTCGCCAAATGCTTTTGAAACCATCTATCTTTGCAAATGGCGGCTTCTTTAATTAAGAAGACATTTATTGGGAATTTAACATTACTTTATAAAGCTAGTAAGGCTTCTAATGATTTTTTTATTATTGATTTAACATTTCTCAATGAAAGATAAATTATATTTGAAGAGAAAAATTTTCGCCTAGACCAAGACTCGAAACCGGGACCTTTGGCTTCAAAAGCATTTGGTGATAGGGAATTACAACGTATATAAGAGAAAAATTTGCGTCTATATCGTAACTCGCCTCGGTAGCTCAGTTGGTAGAGCATTTGGCCCGGCAAGCCAAAGGTCCCGGGTTCGAGTCTCGGTCTAGGCGAACATTTTTCTCTTCAAATATAATTTATCTTTCATTGAGAAATGTTAAATCAATAATAAAAACATTATGAGGTAAGATGTTAAAAAATGACTCATTAATTTACGAATTAAGACCCTCATAATGTTATTTCCCATATTTAACTATGAATCTATTTCTCACTTCGAAATTACATAAAATTCAGACTTCATTGATCTATCTATCTTCGGGTTTTTACAGCTGCTGCTGTCTTCCCGTGCCAAATCTCCAAAGCCTATGATCTTGGGCTTCTTCAATGCTTAGCCCTCTTACTTGCATTGCTATCCTCATGCTTTTCTTCCATGTTACTTTGGTCTTCCTTTTTTCTTCTTTCTGGTTGGTTGTCATTGATATAGTTGTTTCGACCATCGCTCATCTTCCTTTCTTAAAATATATCCTAACCATTTTAATTCCTTCTCCTCAATTCTTTCAATTATGCTTTCTTCTGCTTCCATTATGTTTCTAATTTCCTTATTTGTGACATGTTCAATAACACACAAATAGAATGGACTGAAATTAATAGGGGCATAAGACAAGGATGTGGCCTCTCGCCCTTGCTCTTTATCATATACATGGATAGAATACTCCAAGATTGGCGACAGATGAGACACGGTTCTATCCAAATTGATAGAAACCATAAAATAGACTCTTTGCTTTTTGCAGATGATTTGGTATTAATAGCTCCAACAGAAACAGATTTACAGTATTCTATACACGATTTTAATATAATTGCAAAAAGGTACAATATGGAAATCAATACAAAGAAAACTAAAGTGATGGCCTTTTGTGGGAAATACCCTATACCTAGCAAAATTGTTTTGGATGATGAAATTCTAGAACGAGTAAACAAATTTAATTATTTGACTTATAATTTAACATTTCAAAATGGAGGTGATATATCAAAGAAAATCACAAATTTTACAAAAACAACGGGGATAATTAACAGTATAATGAAACCATCTTTAGTACTGAAGAACACAAGATTACAGCTTTATAAGGTTCTCACAAGACCAGTATTAAGATATGGTAGTGAAGCATGGACAATACGAAGAAGAGATGAAAGCTGAATAACAGCAAATGAGATGTGATTTATGCACTATACAGCAGGCTACACAAAGTGGGACCATAAAAGAAATGAGGAAATTATGGAAGAGTTGGATGTAGAAACCATTCTTCACCATATACAAAACTACCAGAACAACTGGAAAGCCCATCTTCAACGAATGCCGTCTCATAGAATTCCAAAAGCCATACTTCGCTACTGCCCCCAAGGCAAAAGATCACTGGGACGTCCAAAAAAGCACTGGATGGAAAATTCCTCTTTGAGACCGTAACAGGCCACACGGCCTAATACTTGCATGGATGATGATGATGATGAGTTATAAATGGAATGACTGAAAAATGATATAGACAAAAAAATTTCAAAATTTCAAATGATATCTAGCAACATTCATAGAAACACTAAAACATAAACAAGGAAGGATACAAAATTTAAATTCTACAAAACAAAGGCATTACCAATACGTTTATACGGTAGTGAATCCTGGGTAACAAATAAGAGGAGTTCCAGTAGAAATGACTTTTCTAAGAAGGATCAAAGGATGCACAAAATTGGACCACATAAGAAATGAAGAAATAAGAAGTGAATTAGAGATATATTCAATAAATGATAGAATTCAACAACACCGCGTCGGCTGGGAACAGCATGTTGCCCAAGATAGTATATCATTATACACCAAAGGGATTAAGGGATGTAGGAGTTAAATCTCATAGACTGCGATGGGCTGGACATGTGGCACATATGGGGAATGAAAGAGGTGCATGGAAGCTTCTTGTAGGAAAACCAGAGGGAAAACGCTCAGTCGCTAGACCAAGAATGAGGTGGAAGGATAACATTAACTATGATTTGAGGGAAGTAGATTATACAGGAAAAGATTGGAAAGGATTAGCTCAGGATAGGGATGTATGGAGAGCTTATGTCCGTGCGGCCATGAATTTATGGGTTCGATAGTGTCAGTGAGTAAGTAAGTAAGACCTAGGAAGATATGGAAGAAATCGTGAATTCAGAAGAGGCAAATTGCGTAAACCTTGAAGTAAAGATGATGATGACTGAAAAATATTAGATGAGGATATGGATGGATGGAGAGCTTAGATCTATGCACCATGAATATTGAATTTCACATGCCAGTAAGTTAGTCGATATGGAATGTTACAGTTTTGAGAGGAGAAGAGTTAAATATGCCAGTTTGGTACAGTTATTTCTCTGGCAAAATTCCAATTGTTTGTTTGTGAAACAGCTATAATTAAACTTGGGTGTGGTTGTGTACTAAAGTCTTTCAAATGACCTTGATTTACACTCATCCCTGAATCTGCAACATGATATAGGATGTACAAAGTTTTGGTCATCTTAGCTCTTTTTATTTATAGCTGCATTTGATAATGTCACAACTTTTGTGTATGCTACGACCAGGGATGAATAAACCATGAAGTTTATTTAACTTTCACGGGGAAAAAACATTATGAGGTTTATATGATGATCTTGCAGAAGATTTCCAGGCGGTTGGCCATGGTCATGAGGCTTATAGTTCCCTGACGTTTTGCCAGAGACTGCATCTGGCATCCTCAAGGGTTGTCTTGAGGCTTATAGTTCCTTGACGTTTTGCCAGAGACTGCATCTGGCATCCTCAAGGGTTGTCTTGAGGCTTATAGTTCCCTGATGTTTTGCCAGAGACTGCATCTGGCATCCTCAAGGGTTGTCTTGAGGCTTATAGTTCCCTGACGTTTTGCCAGAGACTGCATCTGGCATCCTCAAGGGTTGTCTTGAGGCTTATAGTTCCATGACGTTTTGCCAGAGACTGCATCTGGCATCCTCAAGGGTTGTCTTGAGGCTTATAGTTCCCTGACGTTTTGCCAGAGACTGCATCTGGCATCCTCAAGGGTTGTCTTGAGGCTTATAGTTCCCTGACGTTTTGCCAGAGACTGCATCTGGCATCCTCAAGGGTTGTCTTGAGGCTTATAGTTCCCTGACGTTTTGCCAGAGACTGCATCTGGCATCCTCAAAGGTTGTCTTGAGGCTTATAGTTCCCTGACGTTTTGCCAGAGACTGCATCTGGCATCCTCAAGGGTTGTCTTGAGGCTTATAGTTCCCTGACGTTTTGCCAGAGACTGCATCTGGCATCCTCAAGGGTTGTCTTGAGGCTTATAGTTCCCTGACGTTTTGCCAGAGACTGCATCTGGCATCCTCAAGGGTTGTCTTGAGGCTTATAGTTCCCTGACGTTTTGCCAGAGACTGCATCTGGCATCCTCAAGGGTTGTCTTGAGGCTTATAGTTCCCTGACGTTTTGCCAGAGACTGCATCTGGCATCCTCAAGGGTTTTCTTGAGGCTTATAGTTCCCTGACGTTTTGCCAGAGACTGCATCTGGCATCCTCAAGGGTTGTCTTGAGGCTTATAGTTCCCTGACGTTTTGCCAGAGACTGCATCTGGCATCCTCAAGGGTTGTCTTGAGGCTTATAGTTCCCTGACGTTTTGCCAGAGACTGCATCTGGCATCCTCAAGGGTTGTCTTGAGGCTTATAGTTCCCTGACGTTTTGCCAGAGACTGCATCTGGCATCCTCAAGGGTTGTCTTGAGGCTTATAGTTCCCTGACGTTTTGCCAGAGACTGCATCTGGCATCCTCAAGGGTTGTCTTGAGGCTTATAGTTCCCTGACGTTTCACCAGAGACTGCATCTGGCATCTTCAAGGGTTGTCTTGAGACTGGCAATTCTGTCCACTGTCTGTCCTATTTATACGTTCACTGTGATGTGTTCGTAAGTTATATCTGCCTTCTGATTGGTCAGCAGTAGGGACTTCCATTGCTCCAATGAGATTGCTGTTTGATGGTCTAGTCGACTGTACTTGTAGAGGTTTACATTTTGCATTTTTTAAAACCGGTATCCATACTTGTTGACTTTTAATGATTCTTCTTTTATATTGAAACTGTTTTTATGTTTGAATATTTCTTCAAGATCATCATAGCGACTCGGCCATGAAATTCTACGTGAATACATTATGAGGTTTAATTTAAGAATTAAATTAATATTATTATTACCTCACCTCATATCCTTTTCCTTCTAGACTGCAGTTTCAGAGCTCCAAAAGTGCAGTCCAGAAGAAAAAGGATATGAGGTGAGGTAATAATAATAATTTAATTCTTAAATTATGAAGTTTTTATCAATATTTAAAGGAAGTGACACTCTGAGGATTGTTTTAATTAATAAATGAGTTCGATTTTAATATTGAATTTTTACAGGAAAAATAATTATGAGGTTTAATGTAATATTTAAATTAATATTCTTTATACCTCACCTCATATCCAGTCTTCTAATTATACCAGTTTCAAAACCTAGGTGGTTTCATCCTCTATAATATCTCAATTGATCTTATGTCGCTCAGGAGAAATGCTTCTTGCTCCCTCTGTTGGTGGGCCGATGAACCTCCGAATCAGATCAAATTCCCTGGGAATTAAAAAATTTGTAAGTTTTTTCTTGCTTTTTTTAATGTGGATTTTTTTCCAAATTGTGAACTCTCTTGGTTTTTCTATTTGTTTAATTAAACTAGCTTTTTTTATCAATTGGATGTTTTCAGACATTTCTAGGATGAATACAGTCTAAATAGGATAATTAACACCAACAAAAATTACATAATTGAAGATGAAAACAAATTCGGAATTTATCAGATGAAATGCAGAGATTGTGATAAAATTTATATAGAAATTTGAAAATCAGGGGGTGAAAGAACATCTTAGAAATGTCAAAAGTGGTGAAGTGGAAAAGTCAGCAGTAGCTGCTCATGTTTGGTCTGAAAAACATCTGATTGATATAAAAGCTAGTTTAATGAAACAAATAGACAAACAAAAAGAGCTCACGGTTTGGGAAAAAATCCGAATTCAAAAAAAAAAAAAAAAAGAGAAACTTATGAATTTTGATTTGAATTGGAAGTTCATTGGTCCACCAACAGAGGGAGTAAGAAGCAGTTCTCCTGAGCGAGATAATATCAGTCAAGTTATTACTGAAGATGAAATTAGCTAGATTTTGAAACTGGTATAATTAGAAGACTGGATATGAAGTGATTTATTTAATTTCTTTTGATTATTATTAATGAAGTGAATCAAAATATACAACTCATTAACCCATTTGCTTCAAAAGACGAGGTAGACTCGCTGACAGTTAAATGACCTTCACCTCAGAAGACGAGGTACACTCGCTTAACTCTGCTGTTATATACTCGTATTTTGCAATATTTTATACATTCCTTGGCAGGACAATATTTTGTTAACATTTATGAATAGCAGAGGAATGTGTTTTGGCCTTAACCATTATTGTGATCTCAAGTACCGTTATCTTTAGTTTGTTTTGAAATTCTGAAAATGTATAATAAAATTTACGGTAACTAAAATCCGGTTTCTGGGGGAATGCATTGGGCATTTAAACCTGATGCGAATGGGTTAATAATTGAAACAGATGGTTATACGAAGGCACAAGATCAGGGCTATGTGCAGGGCATGTTTAGAGAATGAATGCAGACCAAATATTAAAAATTATTTAAATTTATGGGCCAGAAGATAGGCTGAAGAAGAAATGCATCCAAGTTTTCAATTGAAATCTATGAGACTGAAACAAGGCACCTTGAAATGAAGATATATTATAAAAGATAGATTATCAATTGAACAGTTAATATTTTTGTATAATTTCAGGTAATGACAGTTGGGATCAGAGTGGGAAGAAGGTTCGAGTCCTGGAAACAAATGTCACAATGGAGATAGCTCAGCTTCTTTTGTCCCTTCTACATGCCTGGGGAATGGACCCAGATCTCGACAGAGTTTGCGAAGGTAAACTGGGTCTTCTCCGCCCGATGGTACCTGTCTCGTTTGGAGTTCTGTCCAAGGGAGGTGAGTGTCACCTACACAATTTCAGATCACGTTGTGCCAATTCATGTACAGTTTATCACCTGCTAAATCCAACAAGGGAACTCCAACCATTACACGCCAAAACATACTTTGAAATTCCTTCCAAAGAAGCATTGTGTTGTACCAAGGCTGTGTCCAAAAGAGTTATCTGGTGCTTTTAAATGCAAGGCACAGAAATCGAAGCCAGAATCCAGTAATGGTAACCCACTGTCCAAAACAGATGGATGTCCCTGTTTGAATAGAGCAGAGTACAGACAGGGGGCACAGTTGTGAGGGTTATCCAATCCACCAAATCAGGAGTTGTATTACTTTCCTGTAGTTTAACTGAGAGATTTGGTGGTGGATTTTATTATATTATTTATTTTCTGTAATTCCTAAATGGAACATAGGGCAGCAGTAAACTTTCTCCAGCGTAGCATGCTCTGCTTCCAGTCAGCCATTTCATTTGTTTCCAGCTTTTCCCTCTTTCCTTTTCTTCCTCCTCTACTGATCGCTTCCAAGTTTTCCTAGTTCATCCCCTCTTTCTTACATCATCATCATCTTAAGGAACGACAACTTCAAAAGTGAAAGTTTTGACCTTCTCAACAATCCTCCTCCATGCCAATCTGTCTCTTGCCATATTCTTTTTAGTCACTTTCATTTTCCTTAGATCGTTCATTGTGTCATCCTCCCATCTGATCTTCGGTCTTCCTACAGCTCTGCCTCCTGTAGGTTTCCATTTGTGGAATTTTTTTACCAGTCTCTGATCATCCATTCTTATCAAATGTCCAAAGCCAACCAATTCTGAGAGACCCCTGTTTTTTACTCCTTGTGGATTCCAATCTAATGCAGTCTTAGATCGTTCATTGTGTCATCCTCCCATCTGATCTTCGGTCTTCCTACAGCTCTGCCTCCTGTAGGTTTCCATTTGTAGAGTTTTTTTACCAGTCTCTGATCATCCATTCTTATCAAATGTCCAAAGCCAACCAATTCTGAGAGACCTTGTGGATTCCAATCTAATGCAGTCTCCAGGCTCCGTCTGGTTTTTTCAATGTGTGGCCTATACAATTCCAGTTTCTTTGTTTTATTTGGTGACTTATTGGAGACTGATTGGTTTTGATATTATTTCCAGCCATCTTATATTTAAAATACGCCTCAGACATCTGTTTATAAAGGTGGATTCTGTAATTAAAAGTGGCAGATGATTTTTTGGACACAGTCTTGGTACATCACAAACTTCTCTGAAGAATGATGTTTTTATTATTGATTTAACATTTCTCACTGAAAGATAAATTATATTTGAAGAGAAAAATTCTCACCTAGACCGAGACTCAAACCCGGGACCCTTGGCTTTCCGGGCCAAGTGCTCTACCAACTGAGCTACCGAGTCGAGTTACGATTTAGACGCAAATTTTTCTCTTATATACGTTGTAATTCCCTCTCACCAAATGCTTTTGAAAAAAATTTGCGTCTAAATTGTAACTTGCCTCGGTAGCTCAGTTGGTAGAGCACTTGGCCCGGAAAGCCAAGGGTCCCGGGTTTGAGTCTCGGTCTAGGTGAGAATTTTTCTCTTCAAATATAATTTATCTTTCAGTGAGAAATGTTAAATCAATAATAAAAACATCTTTAGAAGCCTTAATAGCTTTATAAAGTAATGTTAAATTCCCAATAAATGTCTTCTTAACTAAGAAGCCGCCATTTGCAAAGATAGAAGCAATGGTTTCAAAAGCATTTGGTGAGAGGGAATTACAACGTATATAAGAGAAAAATTTGCGTCTAAATCGTAACTCGCCTCGGTAGCTCAGTTGGTAGAGCACTTGGCCTGGAAAGCCAAGGGTCCCGGGTTCGAGTCTCGGTCTAGGCGAGAATTTTTCTCTTCAAATATAATTCTCTGAAGAAATTTGAAGGAGGTTTTGGGATGCAATGATTGACAGTTGTCTTGTGCTCCAATTTGTTTAGATTTTAATTTTTTGTTTTCTGTTGTAAAAGGTTACATGAGTTTGCTATTACCAACATGGCAGGCAAAATGTGCTGAAGAATTGGATGCAGAGAAACCAATAAATAATTCTGGGAATATAAGTTCTTTAGAAGCTGATTTGCCAGTGGAACTGGTTCGCTTGGAGAGACTTACTAGATTGTTTACAGCTCGTACACATTGGGAACTGAGTACCACTTTAACTAGCAACCACCTGCTGGCCATCATAGCCATGGCTAACACTCTCATGTCTATGAACAACGCTACGTTCGTCCCAGAACAAGAACGAACTCGTAAACTGCATAGGTAAGCTGCTTATATATCATCAGAGAACATTTTTAATAGTGAGTGGAGAACATATTTTTATCGACTCACCTCATATATTTTCAAATTTCTTTGATACCGACGGTTTCAGACAATATCATGTCCCTCTTCAGTCATGGCTTCCACTGATGAAATTCTGTGATTGTTGATTTCTGTAATGACATCACCTCTTGTGCTGCCATCTTTTGTTGGGATTATAAACTTTGTAATTAAATATTTATCCACCGGAATATCGAAATTCATAGATCAATAATTATTTATTCTTCTGAATGAATATCATTTCCCAAATTGTCAATTCCAATGGTTTATCCAATTGTTTCAAAAGTTTTGCCTCTTTTTCAATTTTATGATGTTCTAGCAAACTATGTGCAGCAATTGCTGATTTTTCAATTTCACAATTTTTAATATTTCCAAAATGTTCTTTAGTGCGTGTTTCCAAATTCCTTTTTGTTTTTCCTATGTATACTTTGCTACAATCATTACAATTTATTTGATAAATTCCAGATTTCTTACTGTTTGGGATGTTGAACATTTTGTTATACCTCATAATGTTTACTTCCCAACATTAATGTAATATTATTAAGTTATGTTGGTAGGAAATAACACTATGAGGTTTATTTTAATAATGTTTAGTTGTTTCTTGACTCACCTCATACTTCTTTACTCCCTCTATTGCTGAATGGATGAACCTCCAAATCAGATCTTTTTCCTGGCAATTTCAAAATTCATTATTTTGCCTTTGTATTTCAATGATTTTTTATTTACAACCAATCACTGTTGTGTTTTGCCTCGAATTTATCAACTAAAGTTTATCATATTAAAGAGACCACCTCCTTTTTAACATTCTGAATAGGTCATAGCATTATTTTGCAGTGACACCCGTGCCATCTGATGGCTGACCCCGTAAGAAATACGGCTACCAGATTGTATATATAGTGCATGAATGTCAGCTCATAGTGCATCTGGGAGATAATATAAAAACATTTGTAGCAATTGATTACTTACTTACTTACTCACTGGCACTATCGAACCCGTAGGTTCATGGCCGCGCGGACATAAGCTCTCCATACATCCCTATCCTGAGCCAATACTTTCCAATCAATTCCTGTATATTCCACTTCCCTCAAATCATAGTTAATGTTGTTCTCCCACCTCATTCTTGGTCTACCAACTGGGCGTTTTCCTTCTGGCTTTCCTACAAGAAGTTTCCATGCACGTCTTTCATTCCCCATACGTGCAACATGTCCTGCCCATCGCAGTCTATGAGACTTAATTGTTCTTATTATATCTGGCTTCCTATAAAGACCATGTAGTTCATTGTTATGTAGTCTTCTCCATTCACCTGTCTGTTCATCTCTCTTTGGTCCAAAAATTTTCCTAAGAACTTTATTCTCAAGCAATTGATTATACACACAAAAAAAAAAAAAAGAAAAAGCAATTGATTATACCACAAAAAAAAACACTGTTTGCACTTTCTTAAACAAATTATTTTCCAGAAAATGTCCATACTTCGCTACCATACAAAAGAGTTGGAAGAGCCAGCGTTTTATACACTTTTAGTCTTGAATGTTTTTGGACTAACTGTGGCTTGAAGATAGAATTTATTAACCCTAAAATTCTTAAAAATTTAGATATTTTTGTATTTACATCCTTTTCTTCTTTATATGAGATATTGTATCCTAGATATGTAAAATTATTCACCTGCTCCAAAATTTTATTGTCCAGTACAGTTTTACTTCTGACAGGATCTACACCTTGAAATGCCATAATTTTTGTTTTCTCTGTAGATATCTTCAATCCATATTCCTCTGTAATCTTGTTAAGTTCATACAGACCTTTCTGCAGATTATCTTCTGAATTTGCAATTATTATTTGGTCATCTGCAAACAATATGGTGTTTAATTTTGTATTTACTGATATTCTTATTCCAAATTTATATTTCTTGTTCCAGCAACATATTATTTTGTTGGTATAAATTTCAAAGAGTGTTGGGGATAGGGGGCAGCCTTGTCTCACAACACGATTTAAAATTCCTTCTTCAGAAGATCTGTTATTTAATTTAATCTTTATGGTGTTGTCTTTGTAAATATTTTGTACGAGGGTGAATCAAATATAAACCAAAATTATTGTTTACAATTTTATTGAATTAACAAAAAAATACAAAACCACCACCTCATTTTTCTACATAGTCTCCTGCATTTCCAACACGCTTTTGCCACGAGTTGGCAACTTTTTGATGCCGTCCTTGAAGAATGAGGGATGATGTGTAGTCAGCCAGTTGCGCACAAACTCCTCTACCGCTGCATTGTCACCATACCGTCTTCCTCCCAGGTCTTCTTTCAGTGGCCCAAACAAATGGTAGTCACAGGGTGACAAATCTGGACTGTAAGGAGGATGTTCCAGAGGTGTCCAATGCGTTTTCGTCAGTTTTTTTGTCAATTTTTTTGTTCCTGGCTGAGGAGCTGAGGAACCCACCTGGCAGACAATTTTCGGAATTTGAGTTCATTACTAATGGTGGCTTGAACACTTCCGAAGCTTATTCCAATGTGTAAAGCAATTTCAGAAATTGTTATGCGCCGATCCTCCTCTATAACGTTCCGTACAGCACGAATGTTGTCTGCAGTGATGCTTGTTTGTTGTAGTCTTTAGTGGGGCTCATTTTCCACTGAATCCTGGCCCGCTAAAATTTTTTTGCGCCAATCATAACCTGTGCCTTTGAAAGGGTTGCCTCCCCGAACTGTGCATGGAACCTTCTCAAAATTTCAGAAGGTTTAGTGCCTTCTTTCGCCAAAAACTTAATAATAATGCATTGCGCAACAGACGTGTGTACCTCTTGCTCGCTCATGGCGTACTGAAGCAAGCGGCCGCTCTTCGGAGTGCAACACATCGAGATCCCTACTCCAGACACCCCCACCAACTTCCCCTCCAAACCGCAACCTTTGCAGTTTGCTACCAGAACCTCCAGATACAAATTCCGGTTTATATTTGATCCACCCTCGTATGTTCTGCAGAAGTAAATTTGGTATATTTTTGTCTTCCAATATATTGAAGAGTTTTGATTTCTTGACTGTGTCGAATGCTTTTCCAAAATCTATGAAAACAAAATGTGTATCTAAGTTGAATTCTCTTCTTTTTCTTGTTCATAATTGAATAATTATTTTGACAGGCAAAGTACACGCACAGCTCTGAGTTGGGCAACGAAAGCAGAAGAAGAGAATGAAGACTGTTCACAGCCCAACAAGCTCAGATCAAGCAGGGCTGGAGTCTGTTAGCAACTCTACACTGTGTGCTCTTACCTGATAAAGTAATACAAGCCGGGTCCAAGAGCTTCAAGAGACCTCAAGTTGAAATGATGGCACGCAGATGGCAGCACCAATGTCTTGAGGTATTTATTACTCATCATATTAAGTATAAGTCCACCGCTGTGGTCTCGAGATAGCGTGCTGCCTTGTCACGCAGCGGGCGCGGGTTCGATCTCCGGTCGGGGCAGTTTCTCTGGATGAGGTTTTTATTAGGGTTTTTCCTCACCTGTCAGACAAATGTCAGGTCCCCAAAATCATATGGCCATCATCATCATCACCATCCTTCACCGGTGTGGAAAGCAATGGGAAGCTACCACACCTACAATTCCCTAGTAAAGCTGCAAGCATAGCATCAAAATGCTTTGATTTGCAGTGAAGGACCTGCCTTCGGGCAGAATTACTGTGGATGGATATTAAGTATGTGTATGTCCATTTTTTTTAAAGATTGTTGATTAAATTTGAAGAGAAAAATTACATGATCAGACTGGGGTTTGAACCCAGGACCTTTTTGCTTTCAAGGCCAATACTCTACCACTGAGCTACCTGAAAAACTCCAAACTAAGCGCAAATTTTTCTCTTATCTACACTGTTAATTCCCGAGCGCTGAATGCTATGAGCATTTGCTCGATCACGAAAATGGCGGCTTCTTGTTTAAGTAGACATTTATTGGGAATTTAAACACTACTTTATAAAGCGAGTTTGTCACAATTTGGGAAAAATTTACATATGCAAGAATAAAAACACAACTATGAATTTTGAAATACCTGGTGATAAGGAGAGGGGATTGATTTGGAAGTTCATCGGTCAGCCATCAGATGGCGCAGAGGTCAGTCTGCAGAGAGGAGACCATTGGACGTTAGTTGTGAACGTGAACAGCATTGAGAATGTCACAAATACAGTGATGAAATCTAGATCTGCAAGGGAGTTAAAAAGTATGAGGCGAGTCAAGAAACAACTCAACAAAATTAAAATACTTTTTTAACATATAATTGTTTTAATAATTTTAGGTGCGTGAAGCAGCACAAGCCTTGCTTCTCGCAGAACTTGGACGACTTGGTCCTAAAGGCCGTAAAGCTTTAGTCGACAGCTGGGCTCAATTCCCTACCATCATACAGTTCTTCAGATTCTCTGGGATTTCCTCCGAGTACACCACAACCTTCTTCACACAACTTGCAGGTTCCTTCACCTCAGCAAGGCGGCGCTTCTCAGCAGCAATCAGCAAGTAAGCTAAACTTTCCTCCGTCATAACTTAGATTGATAATCATGGGTACAGGAAATTTATCAGGAGTTGATCAATGTTATTGGTTTTCCCCACCAAGTCAAATTTTAATTTATGAAATGTAAGAATTAAATGAATTGTGAATTATATTTGAAGAGAAAAATTTTTGCCTAGACCGGGACTCGAACCCAGGACCCTTGGCTTTCCGGGCCAAGTGCTCTACCAACTGAGCTACCGAGGCGAGTTACGATCTAGACGAAAATTTTTCTCTTATGTACGTTGTAATTCCCTCGCACCAAATGCTATAAACCATAGCTTCTATCTTTTCTCTTCAAATATAATTTATCCTTCAATGAGAAGTGTTAAATTAATAATAAAATCGTCAATAGAAGCCCTACTGGCTATAAAGTAGTGTTAAATTCCCAATAAATGTCTTCTTAACTAAGAAGCCGCCATTTGCAAAGATAGAAGCTATGGTTTATAGCATTTGGCACGAGGGAATTACAACGTACATAAGAGAAAAATTTGCGTCTAGATCGTAACTCGCCTCGGTAGCTCAGTTGGTAGAGTACTTGGCCCGGAAAGCCAAGGGTCCCGGGTTCGAGTCCCGGTCTAGGCAAAAATTTTTCTCTTCAAATATAATTTATCCTTCAATGAGAAGCGTTAAATTAATAATAAAATCGTCGAATTGTGAATTCTTCTTACCTCATACTTTATGTTTTTTTTAAACACAGCACTGCAGTATCAGCGACCATCGTCACCATCCTCAGCTGTTTTCACAACTGTCAATTTTTTCTTTTGCCGGTAATTATCCAAACTGCCATCTGGTGTTCTTTTGAAGGAATTATTATCTAAAAAAAACAGCTGAGGATGACGACGATGGTCGCTGATACTGCAGTGCTGTGTTTAAAAAAACACAGAAGTATGAGGTAAGATGAAATCACGATTCATTTAATTCTTTTGAATTAAACTGCATAATTAATATTTAATTAGAGGAAGTGATATTTTGAGGTTATTTTAATTATATTATTTTTGGCCTGATCATCTTGATATACCGATGGAGTGTGACCTTGTTTGGAGGTTCTTTGGCCAACCACAGGATGGAGCTGACATCGACATCCAGGTTGTGCAACATAATGCAACATAAATAAAACCATTAATAAATTAATGAGTCATTTTAACATCTTACCTCATATTTCATGTTTTTCAAACACGGTAACTATATTAAGTTATGTAGATAGGAAATAACACTATGAGGTTTTTTAATATTGTTTATTTTTTATTATTTCACTCACCTCATACTTCATAATTCATAGCATTGTCATAACATTGAGAATGTCACAAAATATGTGAAGAAACCCAGGGTCTGCTATGAATTATGAAGTATGAGGTGAGTGAAATAATAAAAAATAAACAACGGTAACTATAGTTTTCAAATGATCTTGTCATTCATTTTCAACCGCCATTATGACTACCGGATATTCATTGGAATCTCCCTCTATAACGTTGCCAAAATATGAGGTAAGATGTTAAAATGACTCATTAATTTATTAATTAAGAACCTCATAATGTGTTTCCCAATTTTAACTTTGAATAAATAAAACCAGTCTGGACAAGCTGACGCTAAAACAGAATTGTTTTGAAACATGTCCAAGAACAAATGAACATTAATATTGAGGTAAGATGATCAGACTGAAAATAATATAATTAAACCTCATAATGTTAAAAATTCCTAAATTCATTATAAATTTATGAAATATATATTTTTTTTTTGCATTATCTCATTATCTACCATCATGGTTAAGACCATTTCTGATCTGTTCCGACTCCATATTATAGTTGCTCGCTCCATCTTTTAAATGGTCGTCTATGTCCTTGTGGATTGTAGATTAACATCTTATAAGGTATCCTCTCGTCACTCATTCTACTAACAAGTCCAAACCATTTATTTATATGGTCTTCTATGTCCTTGTGGATTGTAGATTAACATCTTATAAGGTATCCTCTCGTCACTCATTCTACTAACAAGTCCAAACCATTTATTTATATGGTCTTCTATGTCCTTGTGGATTGTAGATTAACATCTTATAAGGTATCCTCTCGTCACTCATTCTACTAACATGTCCAAACCATTTATTTATATGTCGTCTATGCCCTTGTGGATTGTAGATTAACATCTTATAAGGTATCCTCTCGTCACTCATTCTACTAACATGTCCAAACCATTTATTTATATGTCGTCTATGCCCTTGTGGATTGTAGATTAACATCTTATAAGGTATCCTCTCGTCACTCATTCTACTAACATGTCCAAACCATTTATTTATATGTCGTCTATGCCCTTGTGGATTGTAGATTAACATCTTATAAGGTATCCTCTCGTCACTCATTCTACTAACATGTCCAAACCATTTATTTATATGTCGTCTATGCCCTTGTGGATTGTAGATTAACATCTTATAAGGTATCCTCTCGTCACTCATTCTACTAACATGTCCAAACCATTTATTTATATGTCGTCTATGCCCTTGTGGATTGTAGATTAACATCTTATAAGGTATCCTCTCGTCACTCATTCTACTAACATGTCCAAACCATTTATTTATATGTCGTCTATGCCCTTGTGGATTGTAGATTAACATCTTATAAGGTATCCTCTCATCACTCATTCTACTAACATGTCCAAACCATTTATTTAATGTCGTCTATGCCTTGTGGATTGTAGATTAACATCTTATAAGGTATCCTCTCGTCACTCATTCTACTAACATGTCCAAACCATTTATTTATATGTCGTCTATGCCCTTGTGGATTGTAGATTAACATCTTATAAGGTATCCTCTCGTCACTCATTCTACTAACATGTCCAAACCATTTATTTATATGTCGTCTATGCCCTTGTGGATTGTAGATTAACATCTTATAAGGTATCCTCTCGTCACTCATTCTACTAACATGTCCAAACCATTTATTTATATGTCGTCTATGCCCTTGTGGATTGTAGATTAACATCTTATAAGGTATCCTCTCGTCACTCATTCTACTAACATGTCCAAACCATTTATTTATATGTCGTCTATGCCCTTGTGGATTGTAGATTAACATTCTTATAAGGTATCCTCTCGTCACTCATTCTACTAACATGTCCAAAACCATTTATTTATATGTCGTCTATGCCCTTGTGGATTGTAGATTAACATCTTATAAGGTATCCTCTCGTCACTCATTCTACTAACATGTCCAAACCATTTATTTATATGTCGTCTATGCCCTTGTGGATTGTAGATTAACATCTTATAAGGTATCCTCTCGTCACTCATTCTACTAACATGTCCAAACCATTTATTTATATGTCGTCTATGCCCTTGTGGATTGTAGATTAACATCTTATAAGGTATCCTCTCGTCACTCATTCTACTAACATGTCCAAACCATTTATTTATATGTCGTCTATGCCCTTGTGGATTGTAGATTAACATCTTAAAGGTATCCTCTCGTCACTCATTCTACTAACATGTCCAAACCATTTATTTATATGTCGTCTATGCCCTTGTGGATTGTAGATTAACATCTTATAAGGTATCCTCTCGTCACTCATTCTACTAACATGTCCAAACCATTTATTTATATGTCGTCTATGCCCTTGTGGATTGTAGATTAACATCTTATAAGGTATCCTCTCGTCACTCATTCTACTAACAAGTCCAAACCATTTATTTATATTTTTGTTATCATACTAGTTATTTGTAATTCCTCGCGAATATCTTCATTCCTCAGTTTGTCCAAAAGAGTACATCCTGTCACATGTCGTAGGAATTTCACCTCCGCTGCTTCCAGTTATTTTATTTAACTTTTGGTGAGAGTCCAACTTTCTGAGCCATACAACAGAACAGGAATAGCTAAAACTTTAGGAGTGTTTTCTTACAAACTTTCTTTGTTTTCTTTTTTAAAAATTATATTATGTGTCCTGCATCCCTAGGTATCATGAACCTCCAGAACAAATCACTTTCCCCGGGAGTTTCAAAATTAATTAATTTCTCCTTATTTTTTTATTCTGGATCTTTTTGCAAACTGTAAGCTCTTTAGAATTTTCTGTTTGTTTTATTAATTTAACCTTTCTTCTGATTCAATGTTTTTCTGACCAAGTGTGAATCTTGTATTTGAAGAGAAAAATTCTCGCATAGACCGAGACTGGAACCCGGTACCCCTGGCTTTCCGGGCCAAGTGCTCTACCAACTGAGCTACCGAGACGAGTTGCAATCAGATCGGTAGCTCAGTTGGTAGAGCACTTGGCCCGGAAAGCCAAGGGTACCGGGTTCCAGTCTCGGTCTATGGAGACAAGTTGCGATCAGATCGGTAGCTCAGTTGGTAGAGCACTTGGCCTGGAAAGCCAAGGATACCGGGTTCCAGACTCGGTCTAGACGAGAATTTTTCTCTTCAAATATAATTTATCCTTCAGTGAGAAGTGTTAAATTAATAATAAAACGTGAATCTTGTACCTTGAGAACTAATATTCTCTATGGTAGTCTTCCCTTTTCCATTCTTTTCAGATGTCCAAACCATTTAAATCCATTTTTATTTTGACTCACCTCATATTTCTTGATTTTTTATGCAGACCGGTTTCATTGCATCTGTGCGACATTCTCAATGAATTACAACTGTTGCCTTCCAGTTGTACATCCTGCAAGTTGATTTCTGCTCCCTCTTTTGGCTGACCGATGAACTTCCAAATCAAATTTTCTATTTTTCTATCTTTAATGTCTCTCCAATTTTGTCATTACATACCCTATCTCTAGTTCATTTCATCACAGAAAAAAAAATTTAATTTTTTTCTTCATCTTTTCAATTATCAATTTGTGGAAATTAAAATAGCAGACAGGTTATTAATAACTGTAAGTACTAATAATAAGCTCATTTTATTTTCTACAACTCATGGTACAAATTCTCACAAGTTAAATTGTAACAAAATTGCTTGTAAATTGATTGGTTATACCATAAGTATTTGTTATATTGGTTTAGACCAGGTGTGTCAAACTCACTTGGGCCATGGCTTGTGTTGGTTCTGGTATATTAATGCTCATCCTGGCCAAGATCTAATGAATTTTCCAGGATATATAATTCCTAACTATGAATTCCTTTGGAAAGGTCACATGTTATAGATATACATAATGTACAAGAACCTCGAACTTGAAAAAAAGAGGCCTATGATATAAATGTATTATTCCTTTCATGCCCAATTTTGAATTGGGACAATAATGACCTTAGATGTTAAAGAGTATCATTAAATAATATTGTAATGAAGGAACCGACCAAAAGGGTTACACTGAGGAATAATTCTATTTATTACTTAATAAGTATTTTTCTTTCTGTCATTTTTTATAACACGAGCTATGGCCTGTTTTGTAACGGGCTTCCAATATAAAACCGGACCGGCCTCACGGAGTTTCACCCGGCACGCAGTGCTGTTTCTTACCTTATAGAAAATGCTGGAAATATTGTGCTCCCGCACAAGTGTTATGGGATCACCTTGGTTTAGACAATGAACACGTGTACACTTGTAAGGTTTGAGTTTTAACAATTTTGTTGCTGTATGTGCAGAAGATACTGAAATCCTAGCTTGTTGTGCTAATTTCGGGAATTGATTTTTATGGTGAACGTTCCAAATTTTCGCCAGTTTCGTCTAATTTATCTTCGGTGAGAACCGTACACCTTCGCGTGTGTTTCTTATTTGGACTGAACCAGTGGTCTCAAATTTAGTCACAAGATCGTGGATTGTCGATCTGGAAGGAGGTAATTGTCCAGGGAAGTTCCGAATAAATTCCTCACGAACGCGACGAGCTGATTCGTATTTATAATAACATTTACACACATAAATGCGCTGCTCTAATGTCAGCTGCCGTCTCATCTTGTCGAACAATAGTAAACTGACTAGCTCAAGGACGAGCGGCTGGCAGAGTGAAATGCGGATGAGGAGAGGGCGCTGCCTGACGGATGAAACCCCGTGAGGCCGGTCCGGGTTTATATTGGAAGCCCGGTATATTACTAAACCTCTCATGGGTTGAGGGATGTGTTGAAAATAGCAGAATTCACAGTTGAGTCAGCATGGAGCATATATTCTGCTCTTAATGAAATTGTAAATAAAGGATATCTATAGACATGATAAACATCTGATTAAGTATACCCATATATGAGAATCGAATGAATCATGAATTCTTCTTACCTCACACATCTATGTTTTTTAACACAGAATTGCAGTATTGGGAAACATATCATTCCCATCTTCAGCTGTTTTCACAACTGTCAATTTTTCATTATGCCAGTAATTTTTTTAACTGCCATCTGGTGTACCTTTCAAGAACTTTGTAATCAAATTAGGTTTGTCTGGAAAAACTCAAAGTTCATGGTTCTAGTAAGGTTTTTTTTGAATGTATATCTTTTCCCAAACTATTAATTCCAAAGGTTTAGATAGATGTTTAAAAAGTTTTGCTTCTTTTTCAATTCTATGATTCTCTAATAAACTATGTGCTGCTATTGCTGATTTTTCAATTTCACCATTTTTTATGTTTCCGAAGTGTTACTTTTTCGTGAGTGTAAGAAGAATTCGCGATTCATTTGATTCTTATTAAGAAAACCTCATAATGTAAAAATTCCCAAATTTATTATATTAAGATCCATATATAATATTTTCTTATAAATAAATTAGAAATGGAGGAAGTTCCTAATCGTTGCTACCATGTTATCTTTATTCAGTCTTATTTCCTGTAAAATATGACGTTGCGTAAGAACTGTGTTTCTTCCTACACAATTCAGTCATATGATGGTTAAAATTAGTACTACAATTTCCCCAATAGATGGAGTTGATAGAATAATACCTTGTACAAATTTGTTTACAGTACAACTGAAACTTAACTTGGAATTTTATGTAATAAAATATATGATTGCAATACAGATAGTATATATTATTAAACTGTTTGTGTGTGAAACCAAGATAAAAGGGAGTCAGAAGTCTTACTTTTCATTATACTTGTTAGGTATGCGGGTAATAAGGTCTTAGCTCTCACGATTGTGGATTTCCATCATGGGAATAAAGCGAGGAGCGAACCAAGGACACCAAGTACAATTAAGGAGGCTTTCCAAGACATACACTGATGTCAATATAATATATTTATTAATCAAGTGTAGCACATGGGCAATCAATTGTTACACTGTTCACATACACTATCCTTAGTATGGATATATTCGCAATTAATGGTATTCCGGTATTATTACTTTGGAAATTACAGGTGCTAATAGCGGTCAACACAATTTAAGCTACGTAAGTGTTGCTTTTAAACTTGAGTTACAAAGACAGAAATGTCTTCTTTGATATTTACTCAAGCTTAACAAATTAAGTAAAAGGATCTCACAAGACCTCTCGGGCAGTGCAACTAATTTTTAGTTGGGCCGTTTATATGTGTCAATTAAGAAAAGCTAATTGCTACAGATAATTCGGCTACATACTATTCTATTGTTTGTGTGTGGAACCAAGACAAAAGACAATCATAAGTCTAACTTTCTCATTACACTGTGTAGGAAACTTAACTCTTTTAGTACATAAAAATCCCAACTTTAGTTATAACAGTATTAAGAATGGTACCTTTTTTTGTCTTGTGAAAACTTAGTTCATTTGACTTAATCCCCTTTACATGAACATCCATACTTTCTCCCTCCTTTGATGTTTCAAACAGTGTACATACCATAGCTCTGCACCAAGAAATGATGCTTTACTGTGCAGGACATCTATAGACTCTGATGTTGTTAGATGTATCATTGTCTGGGTTCTTGCTTGTTATTTATGGCTTATATTGTGGGGCACACAATAAAATTGAAAAGGGTAGAATGGCTAGTTTGACACACCTTGCTTAGAGAATGGCTTGTTGCTGATACAGGAGCTTGTGGGTGCAATGTGTGTTTGTGAGCATGTTACATACTGATTGTGCAGGTCAGCAAGGTGGCAACGGTTCAGCTACTGGCCACCAGACAGAGCACCCGCACCATGAGGATGAAGATGATGAAGAGGAGGAAGGCACAGAGGGTTAGATATATTCATACAATTTTTTTTTTTTTTCCTCTCTTAAAGGGAACTGCCAACCATTGCTTGCTAAAACATACCTTGAAATTTCTCCCAGAGATACGTTGTGATGTACCAAACCCGTATCAAAAAAGTCATCTGCCTTTTTAACTGCAAGGCACTAAAATCCATCATCAAATCTTTCATTTAAACTACAGAGAAGTAATACAACTTGTCATAACTCTCTCTACAATGCTCTAAGGCTCGAATCTATGAACGCAATAGACCGTAAAAGTTGTTCTCTGCCTGTACTCTGCTGAGAAAGTTGCATCCAAATACGTTTTTGTGTACTCAAAAATCTGTTTATGCGATAATAATTGTTGAAATTCCTAAGCTACCTGGCGAGGTGACTTAGCAGAGAAACAAATCGTGAGCAACCGATGTAGTTTGAAACCTTGCTGCTTTATCCAAGATGTTGGACCTTGAAGACTTCGATCAAGTTTTCGGTATATGCGGAGAAGAGGAATTTGATAGATTCTACCAAAGAATTCAACTGGAAGAACGGGAGAATCGGCGTAATATTGCGCGACGTAGACGTCGTATACAATATTATTTGCGGGATGCAAATCATAAATGCATTCCTCTAGCAGACGAAAATAATGGAAGTGGTTTTATCGCTGAGAATTCTGGGTAATTTCTTGTCAATATTACGAAAATGGCGACTTTCATGCATGACCTGTTAGTGGGTCGCTAATTCGATCTTTGCACTTGCTCACGGAAAGTCAGCTCACCAGTGATTGGAAGTAATTTGAGTAGAGACTAATGTATTTGCATGCGGCCCTAAGTCAGGCAGGGAGTCCATCTGCTCTGTACAGTGAGTTGCAATAGCTGGATTCGATTTCAGTGCCTTCAGTTAAAAGCAGCAGGTAATTTTTTTGGACAGAGCCTTTGTATATCACAATGGTTCTCTGGAAGATATGTTTCGACGTGCGGTGGTTTGACAGTTCCCTTGTTATCATGTGGTTGATACTTGAAAAAGTCAATTTAAAAACTAGGATAATTTGATGTGTTTTTCATATTGTGTAATGATGAAAGATGTGGTCATTTGGTTCACAAAAAAATATTGTACAGCAAACTCCTGATTGTCCGTGTTAATTGGGACCGAGATATGCATGGAAAATCGACAAAACATGGATAATCCAATTAAGTTATTTGGCACCGTTGGGAGTTGATCAGAAATGTATTTACCCATTTTAACACTATTTAAATACAACAGATATTCATAAAATGTTATATTAAATGTATTTAGGTGTGAGTCATAATTATCATTATTTTATTTTACTCCTAAATATGAAAAAAGTGGGACTATTTCCTGTCATGACCACTCTGGTTACAACAGTTATTCAAAATGGCCACCGTAACCAGCAACAACTACACCAGTAACCACTGATATCCACACTAACCAGTGATAAACCCCTTGCACAGCATATCCGTGGTTTCAATCTGTAACAACAAACTTTTAGTATATTAAATTAATGTTGGGAAGTAAACATTATGAGGTATAATCATTAAAATTCATCGGAGAACATTTTGTTTAAACAACTCACCTCATAGGATTCATGCTTCCATGATACTGCAGTTTCAAACACAGTTGTGTTCATCCTCAGCCATAACTCCGACTGACGAAATTTTTCGGCCGTCAACTGTTCTATTGTCGCCATCTTCAGTGCTGCCATCTATGGTTGAATTTATGAATTTCGAAATCAAAGTAATTTCGTTAGGGATATCAAAATTCATTGATCTATCTTTATTTTTCTGAATGTATATTTTCTCCCAAACTGTCAATTCCAAAGGCTTCTCTACTTGTTTTAAAAGTTTATAAAGTTTACAAAGGAAAAACAAAAAGGAATTTAGAAATTCGGACAAAAGAACATTTCAGAAATATTAAAAATTGTGAAATTGAAAAATCTGCAATTGCTGCACATAGTTTATTAGAACATCATAAAATTGGAAGAGAAGCTAAACTTTTAAAACAAGTAAAGAAGCTTTTGGAATTGACAGTTTGGGAGAAAATATACATTCAGAAAAACAAAGATAGATCAATGAATTTTGATATCCCTAACGAAATTACATTGATTTCGAAGTTCATAAATTCAACCATAGATGGCAGCACTGAAGATGGCGCCGAAGAATTTTGTCAGTCGGAGTTATGGCTGAAGATTGAACACGACTGTGTTTGAAACCATGGTATCATGAATCCTATGAGCTGAGTTGTTTAAACAAAATGTTCTCCGATGAATTTGAAACTTTCAGTAACTTCACAACAGAAATTTCCAAAATTGTATTCTCAGAATGTTGGTTGGTACTGTTAAACACATCAGGGGGGGGGGGTTACTCTATTGTGCTAGTTTCTAAGTGCAGTTCACAGTAGCACATTTAACCTTTTCACTGCTGAGATATGTCCAGTCTTTAAAACCCTCCTTGCTCAATGCAGGGAGAAATATGGAAAAAGTTTATTTAGGTTCCTAAGAGATGGCAGTATATGCCTGCTTAGTTTGAAAGCAATGCAATACGTATTATATAACTAGCAGGCGTTTGGAGTTGAGAATGGATATACACACCCATAGCACAGCAAGCATTTTCTTTGCCAACGGATATACCCGTTCGTAGCAGTGTAAAGGTTAAAAATAAAGAATTTTTCATAACAATACAAAATACTGTACAGCATTTATCTTCATTTTTAAAAAAATACAGTAAAAGAGTAATGCCTGGGTAATCTGCAAATCGGATAATACGCACACGGATAGTCAGAAGTTTGCTGTATATACAATTTTCATTAATAGAAGGCTCAGAAATGTGTGTTTTTTCTTGTATTCACTATTAATGCCTTTATTCTTTCATATATACAGTGGCAAGGAAGTAAATTCTGATAATGAAAACCTCGTCAATCCATTTGAAACTCACAATCTATTAATACTGGTATAAAACTGTAATATAGTTATGTATCATTGAATTCCTTAGAGACTTAATAATATAAGAGTCAGAAATAGTGACCTCATCTCATAATTTATAGGATTTGAAACTGCGGTCTACAGACTGTATATGAGGAGATGTATCAAGCATTTATTTTCAATTATTGATTATTTTACAGGGTTACTACAAATAATCTTTTCATTTATAATTTGTCGGCCTGTTACGAGAGTTAGTGTGATGAAACAAAGAACTCACCATGTTTCCATTTGAATATAGATGTTCTATGTGTGCTCCTCGCATCACATGATACACGTCAATCCATCTCTCTGCACAAAGATTGGAGCATTGCTGTTCCTCAGAGCTCATAAATTGGGTGTGAAAGGTGGCATATAAACTAACTAACTCACTGGCACTATCGAACCCATAGGTTCATGACTGCACGGACAAAAACTCTCCATACATCCCTATCCAGAGCCAATGTTTTTCAATCATCCGCTGTATAATCTACTTCCCTCAAATCATAGTTAATGTTATTCTCCCATCTCATTCTTGGTCTACCAACTGGGCGTTTTCCCTATGGTTTTCCTACAAGAAGCTTCCATGCACACCTTTCATTCCCCATTCGTGCAACATGTCCTGCCCATTGCAGTCTGGCTTCCTTAAAGATCATGTAATTCATTGTTATGCAGTCGTCTCCATTCACCTGTATGTTCATCTCTCTTTGGTCCAAAAATGTTCCTAAGAACTCTATTCTCAAATACTTGTAATCTCCTTTCCTCTCTTAAAGTAAGAGTCCATGTTTCGCACCCATATAATATAACTGGTAGAATAATAGTTTTATATATTTTCAGTTTAATGTTTTTTGAAAGGAGTTGGGACAACAAGAGTCTCTGCAATGCATAATAGCACGCATTTCCAGAATTGAGCCTATGTTTAATTTCTTTGTGCATCTCATTCCTGTTTGTGATTATTGTTCCTAGGTATTTGAATTCAGCCACTTCCTCAAAATTTCCCTCATTTGTCATTAGCTGTCCATTTCCATTATATAATGTATTTCTACGTGTGACCATATATTTAGTTTTATTGATATTTACTTCCAGTCCCAATAAACTTAATCTTTAATGTATCTGCATAGGAAAACGTCACAGGGCATCAAATCAGGTACCCTGGGGGGTCATTTGATGACAGCCTGGAATTAAATGTGCTGTCGCCAACCCAGTATTGTGAGAATTGCAGTTCAGATGTCCACAGACTTGGTAATGAAAATGCACAGGAGCGCCATCTTGTTGAAAGATGAAATCTGGTTTGTCTTCCAAGACCCGTGGCATCAACCAGCATGTCAACATATCCACATAGTTGTATCCCTTTACTGTCTTTTCAGCAAAAACAATAATTAATATTTAATTTTAGGAAGTTATATTTTGAGGTTATTTTAATTATATTATTTTTAGTCTGGGAAAGCTGACGATAAAACAGAATTGTTTTGAAACATGTCCAAGAACAAATCAACATTAATATTGAGGTAAGATGTCTAGACTAAAAATAATATAATTAAAAAGAATAATCACTGTTCTCCTGCTTTAGCGATTTTGTCAATTCTCTCTCATTGTTGTGTCTGTCGGCCAATTAGCATACATTTACTACTTCTGCCATATTTAAACAGAACTTGGTGAGTTCTTATTTTAAAATACAACATGAAATAACATTAAGAGGTTTGTTTAATAATTAAAACATTTTGTCTGTTCATTCTTACCTCTTAGAGTTGTTTTTGTCAAACATATGTTTCAGATTATATTAAATTAATGTTGGGAAGTAAACATTATGAGGTATAATCATTAAAATTCATCGGAGAACATTTTGTTTAAATAACTCACCTCATAGGATCTATGGCTGAAGATGAACATGACTATGTTTGAAACCGCAGTATCATGGAAGCATGAATCCTATGAGATGAATTGTTTAAACAGAATGTTCTCCGATGAATTTTATATGTTTCAGAGCTTCTTAGCCCCATTGTCAGCGATTATAGAATGTAATCGCTGACGATGGGGCTAAGAAGCTCTGAAACATGTGTTCGACAAAAACAACTCTAAGAGGTAAGAATGAACAGACCAAATGTTTTAATTATTGGTGAGTTCTACTTTCTATTGTTGTTTGTTTCATCACTCCAAGTCTCATAACATGTCGACAAATTATAAATGAAATTGGGGAGATGTTTTGTTGTAACCCTGTGTTTCTTGCATGTTTCTATTTGAAGTATTACAGCTTCAATGTTATGTATTATTCATTTCATAACATCTCAAGATGGATAAATTATATGTGAAGAGAAAAATATACACTCAGAGTGGCGTTTGCTTTCTATGCAAATGCTCTACCAACTGAGCTACCTGAGAAACTCATATATACACTGTTCATTCGAAAGAGACCATACTCACCTTATAATGTAATGTAAAATTCCCAATAAAAGGTCTTCTTAATAATGAAGCCTTCATTTACAAGATAGAAGCAACGGTTTTGTAGCATTTGGTGCTCGGGAATTAACAATGTATATAAGAGAAAAAATTATATTTAGATTGGAGTTTCTAAGGTAGCTCACTTGGTAGAGCATTCACATAGAAAGTGAAAGGTCCTGGGTTCAAACCCCGGTCTGAGCACATATTTTTCTTTAATTTTAGGAAGTTATATTTTGAGGTTATTTTAATTATATTATTTTTGGTCTGGACATCTTACCTCAATATTAATGTTGATTTGTTCTTGGACATGTTTCAAAACAATTCTCTGTTTTATCTTCAGCTTTCCCAGTCTGGGAAAGCTGAAGATAAAACAGAGAATTGTTTTGAAACATGTCCAAGAACAAATCAACATTAATATTGAGGTAAGATGTCCAGACCAAAAATAATATAACATATTTTTCTCTTCCAAGTGTAGTTTTATAGCTTTATCTTGCTGTTTAAGACAAATGAGAAATTTTTAAAGAGTTATAAAATAAAATAAATTAAAATATATCTTCTTAGGTAAAATCCGTCGTCCTCAACTTATAAAATATCTAATCTTTCAGGACATCTGTCCCATCTTCAGCAGTTCATTCTTCGCTACAGCATCCAGTTGGTAGAGCATTCACATAGATGCTGTAGCAAAGAATGAACTGCTGAAGTTGGGACGGATGTCCTGAAAGGCCTACAGGCATAAAGATTACATATTTTATAAGTTGAGGATGACGGATCTTACCTAAGAAGGTATATTTTAATTTATTTTATTTTATGACTCTCCACCTCAACGGTTTTAACAATGAATTTTATTAGTATTGATTTGAAAGAGTTATTTTAAATTGTATATCTGTTGGCATGTTTTTAATTGTGATTTCTTGGGAAATCTTGCTTTTTCTTTGATTTCATTCCTAATTATCTTTTATGGGTTTCCATGATTAATGCTGATATGAGGAATGTGAGATGAATAAGTTTGAAGTGACGTAAGTTTTGTGTTGGTTCAGAATACTACGTAAGGAAACCGTGGAGTGTAGCAGAATTGAAACGTAAACAAACAACAGCTGTGGTGCTGCTTGGTGTTATTGGAGCTGAATTTGGTCAGGATGTTACCGACAGCAGCAGAAGACGAGCCAGCGAAGATCAGAGACGTAAGAGTTCTGTTGTTGAAGGATTTGGTATCGGCAATAACAATCTCGCTAGACTTACAAGTAAGTTATTACTTTATTTAACTTTCACAGGGAAAGAGCACTATGAGGTTTAATTTAAGAATTAAATTTAATGTTTTTATTACCTCACCTCATATCCTTTTTCTTCTATACTGCAGTTTTGTAGCTTATCTCCATCATCAGTAGCCTCTGGTCGACAGGTGTTATGTCGTTTGTTTATTTTTTATTATTTTACTCACCTCATACTTCATAACTCCTTGCAGACCCAGGGTTTCATCACATTATTTGTGACATTCTCAATGCTGTGTCACAAATGATGTGATGAAACCCTGAGTTTGCGAGGAGTTATGAAGTATGAGGTGAGTAAAATAATAAAAAATAAACAATATTAAAAAACCTCATAGTGTTATTTCCTATCTACATAACTTAGTTATGTCGTTTCTTGATGGTTTTCTTTTTTACTTCAATTGGTGGACCGATGAACCTTTGTATCAGGTCAAAATTTGCGGGAATTTCAAAGTTCATAAGTTTTGACCTGATCCAGAGGTTCATCAGTCCACCAACAGAGGGAAGAAGAAGAGTTTCTTCTGATCGACATAACATCAGTCACCAAAGAAGTACTAAAGATGAGACCGTTAGGGTCTCGAAATCGCGATCTTCTTAGAAGATTTATATGAGGAGAGGTAAGAAACATTTAATTTCACCATAACTTTTTTATTAGTTAATTCCCACTGTGGATGCCAGTTGACAATGAGGAATCTAGTTCTAAAGAGGTTATAAAATATGAGGTGAGGTGTAAAATGTGATTATTTATTAACAAGATGTGAATCCAGAAACTCTGAGTAGCAGACAGTGGGAAACAAGTAGATTAAGATAATACAGTTAAATTATTTGAAAATAAATAAATGTAAAATGTTGTTAATAATTAAATGAATCGTGATTTCTTCTTACCTCATACTTCTATGTTTTTTTAAACACAGCACTGCAGTATCGGCGACACGTTGTCGTCATCATCAGCTGTTTTCACGACTGTCAATTTTTTCCTTTTTGCCGGTAATTCTCTAGACTGCCATCTGGTGTTCTTTTGAAGGAATTACTCTTCAAACTGCCATCTGGTGTTATTTTGAATGAATCATTTTCTAAACTGCTATGTGTTGTATTTTTGAAGAACTTTATAATCAAGCTCGGTTCGTCCGGAATCTCAAAGTTCAAATTCCGGACGAACCGAGCTTGATTACAAAGTTCTTCAAAAATACAACAGATAGCAGTTTAGAAAATGATTCATTCAAAATAACACCAGATGGCAGTCTAGAGAATTACCAGCAAAAAGGAAAAAAATTGACAGTCGTGAAAACAGCTGATGATGACGACAACGTGTCGCCGATACTGCAGTGCTGTGTTTAAAAAAACATAGATGTATGAGGTAAGAAGAAATCACGATTCATTTAATAATTATTAATTGAACCTCATAATGTTAAAAATTCCCAAATTTAATAAATAAATGTAAAATGTTGTTTTTAGGTTTGGCTCTGACACATCTGTTATCAGCTCCACCATCTGCTCGTCTTCCAGCACACACGCCACTTCGCAGAGCAGCCATTGATTTGATTGGTAGAGGATTCACAGTGTGGGAACCTTATCTTGATGTGTCTAAAGTTCTGCTTGGTCTTTTGGAACTCTGCTGTGAAGCTGATAACTTGGTACCAAGGTAACATAAAACATTGCTCTAGACACTCCATGATGCCTAGAATGCCCTGGTCCTACCATCCAACTGCTGGCCTCACATCCACATGTGTTAAGCACAGCTGTAGCCAGTGAAGGTGTGACATGTGGTCAGCATATTGGGTCCTCCAGCCGTTTAGCTGTTCTTCTCAACCTGGAGTCGCTACTTATTGTAGCTACCCAAATGCCTCACAATGTTGGGTGAGCACCAGTCCTATCTAGCCAAAATTTCATGAGAAAATTTCTTCCCTCATGGGGAGACCTGAACCAGCGCAAGTCCTGTAGCTCTGCGTGAAGGCATCAGGTTCGCAATTTGAATGGAAATTTTTCTCGTTGATTGTATAAGAAAGAGAAAAATTTTGATTTGAATTGGGAGCGTGGATAGCTCAAAGAGAGAACTGGTGGATAAAACCAGAGGTTCCGGGACCAAATCCCAGTTCAGGAATCATTTTTTCTCTTCAAATATTACATTTCACTTTTATTCCTTGTAACATAATTCTATTGATACTTCTAATTAATTTTTAAAGCATCGTTGAAGTTATGTAATAAAATATTACAAATATAAAATTAGTGCCTCATAATTCAGTCGTCCTCAACTAAAATTAAGTTCTGTTAGAAAACTTCGCCGAGTGGTACCTGTTGAAATGCAGAAGATGAAACATTATTTTGAGATGTTCATATTTTTAACTAGTAGACAAAGTTTCCTAACAGAACTTAATTTTTAGTTGAGGGCGACTGATTTATCAGGTAATATGGCTGAAGATGAACATGACTATGTTTGAAACCGCGGTATCATGGAAGCATGAATCCTATGAGGTGAGTTGTTTAAACAATATGTTCTCCGATGAATTTTAATAATTTTATATTTTTAATATTTTACATAAATGTATTGTTTTATAGAAATGTTAATATTTAATTTTAGGAAGTTATATTTTGAGGTTATTTTAATTATATTATTTTTAGTCTGGACATCTTACCTCAATATTAATGTTGATTTGTTCTTGGACATGTTTCAAAACAATTCTGTTTTATCATCAGCTTGTTTTGAAACATGTCCAAGAACAAATCAACATTAACATTGAGGTAAGATGTCCAGAGTCTGGGAAAGCTGACGATAAAACAGAATTGTTTTGAAACATGTTCAAGAACAAATCAACATTAATATTGAGGTAAGATGTCCAGACTAAAAATAATATAATTATAGAAATGTTGTTAATTGCAGCATGACTTATGGCTTACCACTCACACCAGCAGCAGATTCATGCCGCACGGCTCGTCATGCACTGACACTGATTGCCACAGCAAGACCTGCTGCCTTCATTACTACCATGGCAAGAGAAGTGAGTGCAGATAAGAGTAGTTGTGTCTGATTGATTTAATATTCGTAGCAAACAACACTATGATGTTTCTTTTAATTATTATGAGTTTGGTATTTTAACGTTCCCATGAGCAGACAAAATTTTAATACAGAGAAAAAACACATTAAAAATAGCAAAAGAGAATGGTTTTGAGGAAAAGATGATTCATAAGAAAATAAATAAATTTAAAAAATAAAAGGATAAATGAAAGTTCCCTTCAGGCAGGTAAAGAAATTGGTAAAAAATTCAGAAAATTTATATACCATCCTTTAGTATTTAATAAGTTTCAAAAAATTATCAGCAAATTTAATATTAAATTAGCACCGAAAAAGATTACAGTTTGAAAATGAAAAGATTGATGAAGGCAACAAATCAGGTATTTATCAAATTGATTGTAAAGATAGTGAAAAATCTACATAGGAAAAACAAAAAGGAACTCGAATGTAAGATTGAAAGAACACCTTAGAAATGTTAAAAATGGTGAAATAGAAAAGTGTGCAAAAGCTGCACATGCCTGGTCAGAAAAACACAGAATTGAAACTAAGGTCAAATTACTGAAAAGTTGTGATGAAACTGTGGTCTGCAAGAAAATTAAACAAAAATATGAGGTGAGTATAAATGTCTAACTCATAATAATTATAGACTCAACTTAATGTTTTATGTTAGGAAGTAATATTTTGAGGTTCTTTTAATTATTTTTAATTTTTATAGGAATTAATCACTATGAGGTTTAATTTATGGTGAAATTAAATGTTTCTTACCTCTCCTTGTATAAATCTTCTAAGTACATTGCGATTTCGAAACCATAACTGTCTCATCTTCAGTACTTTCTTGGCGACTGATGTTATGTTGATCGGAAGAAACTCTTCTTCCCTTTGTTGGTGGACCGATGAACCTCTGGATCCTCTGTAACTTATGAACTTCGAAATTCCCACAAATTTTGACCTGATCCAGAGGTTCATCGGTCCACCAACAGAGAAAAGAAGAAGAGTTTCTTCCGGTCGACATAACATCAGTCGCCAAGAAAGTACTGAAGATGAGACCGTTATGGTCTCGAAATTGCAATCTACTTTGAAGGTTTATATGAGGAGATGTAAGAAACATTTAATTTCACCATTCTTTTAATTATTTTATTTTGAGTCTGTTTATCTTACCTCAATGCTGAAGATGATTGATATCCAATTGAAACATGTCCAAGAACAAATCAACATTAATATTGAGGTAAGATAAAGAGACTCAAAATAATATTATAGACTCGACTTACTTATTAAGTGTACATTTTGTTTGTAGGTTGCAAGATACAACACATTACAACAAAACGCACAGGCTCTGAACGTGAACCTGAGCAACTCTGTTCTGCACAGAGCAAAGCCTGAGATCCTGAGGGGGGTGGAGCTTCTAATCGACAAGATGCAGAATGAGATGGCTGACCTGCTGGTCGAGGTAAGTGACATCGATTATTCTTTTTGTCACTTTTATTACTTTTACTTCAAATGACTGTCCCATGCGCATCCCTACTCATCATCATCATCATCCAGGGATTAAGCCTGTTGGCTCGTTCCGGTTTCATGAAAGCTAGAATTGTTAAAATTGTTCAGACCATCTTCTGTGTGGGCGACCAACATTTCTCCTTCCGTGTGGTTTATAATTTAGCAATAATTTTGGAAATCTTTCTTCTTGCATTCTATCAATATGATGTTTTTATTATTAATTTAACATTTCTCAATGAAAGATAAATTACATTTGAAGAGAAAAATTTTCACCTAGACGTCATTAGAAGCCTTACTAGCTTTATAAAGTAATGTTAAATTCCCAATAAATGTCTTCTTAACTAAGAAGCCGCCATTTGCAAAGATAGAAGCAATCGTTTCAAAAGCATTTGGTGAGAGGGAATTATAACATATATAAGACAAAAATTTGCATCTAGATTGCAATTTGCCTCGGTAGCTCAGTTGGTAGAGCATTTGGCCCGGCAAGCCAAAGGTCCCGAGTTCGAGTCTCGGTCTAGGCGAAAATTTTTCTCTTCAAATATTATCAATATGTTCTTTCCAGTCGTTCCTATATTTAATTATTCGGTCTGTAAGTTTGAAAATATTTAGTTCCTTAATAATTCAAACATTTTGTCTGTTCATTCTTACCGCTTAGATTACAAGTCTTTAATCGCTGACGATGGGGCTAAGAAGCTCTGAAACATATGTTCGACAAAAACAACTCTAAGAGGTAAGAATGAACAGACAAAATGTTTTAATTATTAAACAAACCTCTACGGCTCGAATCTATGAACGCATTAGACCATAAAAGTCGTTCTCTGCCTGTACTCTGCTGAGAAAGTTGCATCCAAATACGTTTTTGCGTACTCAAAAATCTGTTCATGCGATAATAATTGTTGAAATTCCTAAAAGTACCTGGCGAGGTGACTTAGCAGAGAGAATTGACAAATCGTGAGCAACCCGATGTGAACCACTGGTAACCGATTGAGTTTGAAACATTGCCGCGTAACCTTTGTGCTTTATCCAAGAGGTCGGACCTTGAAGACTCCGATCATGTTTTCGGTATACACGGAGAGAGAGGAATTTGATAGAGTCTACCAAAACATTCAAGGTGGTAAGAACAGGAGAATCGGGTGTAATCTTGCGCAATGCAGACATCCCCCCCATGGATACGGTATTAATTGCAGGACGCAACGCATAAATGCGTTCCGCTAGCAGACGAAAATAACAGAAGTGGTTTTATCGCTGAGAATTCATGGTAATTTCTTGCCAATATTACGAAAACGACAACTTTCATGCATGACCAGTTAGTGGGTCGCTAATTCGATCTCAGCAATTGCTCACGGTGAGTCAGCTCACCAGTGATTGGAAGTAATTTGAGTATAGACTAATGTATTTGCGTGCGGCCCTAAATGTTACTTCCTATTGTATTCTAAAATAAAAATATTTTGTTCCTTTCTTATATCTTCATTTCTTTTCTTATCCAGCAGAGTATATCCTGCTATATTTCTTAAAAACCTCATCTCAGCTGCTTCCATTCTTTGTTATTGTCTTTTAGTGATCGTCCAACATTCTGATCCATACATCAATACAGGAACAGCCATTACTTTATAAAATTTCATTTTTGTTTCGTTTCTTGTGTTTTTAAGGGTTCTTTTAATAGTGCGACACATTAGATTCAATTTATTTATTTTGTCACTAATATCTGCAATTTTAACATATGATAAATTGAAACCTAGATATTTAAAACTGTTCACCTGCTCTAAAATTTTATTATCAATTACTATTTTTGCTCTTAAGGTATCATGTCCTATAAATGCTAACATTTTAGTTTTATTCTTTGAAATTTTTAAATTGTAATTGGCACTTATTTTTTTCCAAATTATAAATAGCTCTTTGTAGATCGTCATCTGAACTGGAAATCTTACTTATATCCTATTAATTTTATATGTTGGTGATATACCTGTATACATTCCTAGGAATTTTGTTAATTTTAGGTGGCTCCATGGCGCCAGCAGTTAGACATTTGCCTCTCACTGCTGGAGTCCTGAGATTGAGTATATTTTTTTTTTCAGGTGGTGGACATTGTGTTACATTGCTTGGATCCTGGACATCTGAAAACAAGAGGACTGGGTGATGTGTTTCCAGCAGTTTGTCGGTTCAATCAAGTCAGCCACTGTCCCAGTACAAGACGTATTGCTGTCGGAGCTAAAAATGGACAAGTGGCTCTATACGAATTACGATCACAAAAATGCCAGGTAGTTTAGCTCAACTCGAGCAATCATTCCACATTAACAAGTCATTCTTAGCTTTTAGCGTTACCTTAAAATAAGTATTTGCATGTAAATTCCTTCTTCTTACCTCAATATTAATGTTGATTTGTTCTTGGACATGTTTCAAAACAATTCTGTTTTATCATCAGCTTGTCCAGACTGGTTAGATTTTTTGACATTTTTATTATTAATTTAACACTTCTCATTGAAGGATAAATTATATTTGAAGAAAAAAATTTTCGCCTAGACCGAGACTCGAACCTGGGACCCTTGGCTTTGTGGGCCAAGTGCTCTACCAACTGAGCTACCGAGGCGAGTTGCAATCTAGACGCAAATTCTTCTCTTATATATGTTGTAATTCCCTTGTGCCAAATGCTTGAAACCTTTGCTTCTATTTGAGCACTTGGCCAATAGTCCCGGGTTCGAGTCTCGGTCTAGCCGAAAATTTTTCTCTTCAAATATAATTTATCCTTCAGTGAAAAGTGTTAAATCAATAATAAAAACATCATTAGAAGCCTTACTAGCTTTATAAAGTAATGTTAAATTCCCAATAAATGTCTTCTTAACTAAGATGCCGCCATTTGCAAAAATCGTAGCAACGGCTCGTAGCATTTGGGATTAGGGAATTAACTGTGTATAAGAGACAACTAAATTATTGTAATCAATGATAAGTAGAGAAAAAGGGAGGATTTATACTTGGATGGGAATGTAGCTTGAATTAGCTCAGTGGTCAGAGCATCAGCATGGAAAGCTGAAGGTTCGGGGTTCAATTCCCAGTTCAGGCAGAAATTTTTCTCTTTACCATTCATTACAATAATTTAATTGTGTTTATTAATTTACTTATTTCTATCATAGTAATAGCTTTAGCTTCTCAATATTAATTTAATAAATAATGCTATAGCTGTGTGGAGACCCTTCATGTCTTCTTCAGGTAGAAGCCATTCATTGTGTATTTGTGAATGATGATTCATTGCAATTGAATGTGGCACCAAGAGAGTAAGGTAAAGGGAAGATTTATGCTTGGAGGGAATGTAGCCTGAATTAGCTCAGTGGTCAGAGCATCAGCACGGAAAGCTGAAGGTTTGGGGAAATATAATTTGTCCATCATTAAGATGTTTAAAAACGAATAATATGAACATTGAAAGTAATGTTTAAATTCCCATTAAAAAGTCTTCTTAACAAAGGAGCCGCCATTTGCAAAAATCGTAGCAATGGCTTGTAGAATTTGGGGTTAGGGAATTAACTATGTATAAGAGAAAAATATGCGTTTAGATTGGAGGCCTAGGTAGCTCACTTGGAAGAGCATTGACATAGTAATTTAGTTGTTAAAATTCATCGGAGAAAATATTGTTTAAACAACTCACCTCATAGGATTCATGCTTCCATGATATCGCGATTTCAAACATAGTCATGTTCATCTTCAGCCATAACTCCGACTGACGAAATTCTTTGGCCGTCAACTATTCTATTGTCGCCATCTTCAGTGCTGCCATCTGTGGTTGAATTTATGGCACCAATAAATAAATTTAGTCTGTATAATCTTCTAAGTACCAATAAAAAAGTCAATGTTCCAGACAGTAAGAAATCTGGAATTTATCAAATAAATTGTGAAGATTGCAATAAAGTTTATATAGGAAAAAGAAAAAGGAATTTGGAAATTCGGACAAAAGAACATTTCAGAAATATTAAAAATTGTGAAATTGAAAAATCTGCAATTGCTGCACGTAGTTTATTAGAACATCATAAAATTGGAAGAGAAGCTAAACTTTTAAAACAAGTAGAGAAACCTTTGGAATTGACAGTTTGGGAAAAAATATACATTCAGAAAAACAAAAATAGATCAATGAATTTTGATATCCCTAACGAAATTACATTGATTTCGAAGTTCATAAATTCAACCATAGATGGCAGCACTGAAGATAGCGACAATAGAATAGTTGACGGCCGAAGAATTTCGTCAGTCGGAGTTATGGCTGAAGATGAACATGACTGTGTTTGAAATCGCGATATCATGGAAGCATGAATCCTATGAGGTGAGTTGTTTAAACAATATGTTCTCCGATGAATTTTAATGATTATACATCATAATTACTTATTTTAGGAATTCTCACTATGAGGTATATTCATTAAGGTAGAATATTTTTTATCACTCACCTCATATTGTTCTTCTTATTTGATTATAAACTAGTTTCGGAACATAGTTTCTGTTCCATCCTCAGTATCGTCATGACAGAACAACGGTCGTGACGATACTGAGGATGGAACAGAAACTATGTTCCGAAACTAGTTTATAATCAAATAAGAAGAACAATATGAGGTGAGTGATAAAAAATATTCTACCTTAATACCTCATAATGTTTACTTCCCAACATTAATTTAATATAATTTAGTTGTGTTCATTAATTTACTTATTTCTATCATAGTAACAGCTTTAGCTTCTCAATACTAATTTAATCATCTATAAAAGCTCACTTTCAACCTTGTAACATAAATAACTGTTTTAATTTTTCTTTGTTATTTTCTTTTAATTTTGTTTTATTTTATTAATCAATAATTTTTATTATCTTTTTTTTTTTTTTTTTTCAAGTTATGAATATTTTAATATCAGTGTTTCAAATATATATCTTATCTGAAGACAGGTTGGCCACAGTGGAGCAAGTCCTCCGGGAGGGACTTTAAGCCGTGGGTCCCGAGTCCGAAGATTTTCAGGCTCGTGAAAGATCCTTAAGCCTAAATAAAAGGCCTCTAAGCAAAATTTACCAACGTCAACGCCCTAGTAATGCGTTAGTTGCCTACTGGATGTCTCATTGAGTTGGTATGTTGATTGCATGCCATTCATGACATCTGTGGGCAAATATGGTAACTAAATTAACTTGAATTAAATGAATCGTGATTTCTTCTTACTTCATACTTCTATGTTTTTTTAAACACAGCACTGCAGTATCAGTGACCATCCTCAGCTGTTTTCACGACTGTCAATTTTTTCTTTTGTCAGTAATTATCCAAACTGCCATCTGGTGTTCTTTTGAAGCAATTATTTTCTAAACTGCCATCTGTTTTATTTTTGAAGAACTTTGTAATCAAGCTCGGTTCGTCTGGAATCTCGAAGTTCATGGTTCTAGTATGGTTTTTTTTAATATATATTTTTTCCCGAACTGTTAAATCCAAAGGTTTGGATAGATGTTTCAAAAGTTTTGCTTCTTTTTCAATTCTATGATGCTCTAATAAACTATGTGCTGCTATAGCTGATTTTTCAATTTCTCCATTCTTTATGTTTCTGAAGTGTTCTTTTTTATGAGTTTCCAAGTTCCTTTTTGTTTTTCCTATGTATATCCTGTTGCAATCTTTGCAATCAAATTTGATAAATTCCAGATTTTTTGTTGTCTGGGGTGTTAACTTTATTATTAGTTAACAGAAGATTACCCAGACTTTGGATTTAACAGTTTGGGAAAAAATATATATTAAAAAAAAACATACTAGAACCATGAACTTCAAGGTTTGAGGCAAACCGAGCTTGATTACAAAGTTGTTCAAAAATACAACAGATAGCAGTTTACAAAATAATTCCTTCAAAAGGACACCAGATAGCAGTTTAGAAAATAATTCCTTCAAAAGAACACCAGATGGCAGTTTGGATATTTACCGACAAAAGAAAAAATTGACAGTCGTGAAAACAGCTGAGGATGGTGACGATCGTCGCTGATACTGCAGTGCTGTGTTTAAAAAAAACATAGAAGTATGAGGTAAGAAGAAATCACGATTCATTTAATTCTTATTAATAAAACGTCATAATGTTAAAAATTCCCAAATTTATTATTTAACAAAGGCTATGGCTAAACATCAGGCTACCGTCAATGTACATTTCAGATCTAAAGATAAGAAGTTGGAAAAGGTCAACATGTTGGTTATTCATAAATAAATAATGGGAAATAACATTGAGGTTTTCAGTTAATAAAAATAATAAAAAGAATCTTATCTCACCTCATAGTTTGTGTTCTTCAAGCACAGAAACTGCAGTTTTCTTGAGGATTTCCTCCCATATTTTGAACTTTCATAAGAATAAATCACTATGAGGTTTGATTTGTGTAAAATTAAATGGGGATATATACCCATCAATAGGAACCTCAAACTCGATACTATTCTTTTTGCAGACGATTTAGCACTTCTGGCACTTTCCAAAAATGATTTGCAACAATCAATTTATAATTTACAAAAAATAGGTGCCAAATTTATATGGAAATATCAATTAACAAAACTAAATTAAGTTATGTAGATAGGAAATAACACTATGAGGTTCTTTAATATTGTTTATTTTTTATTATTTCACTCACCTCATACTTCATATGAAGTATGAGGTGAGTGAAATAATAAAAAATAAACAATAACAAAACTAAAATTATGGCATTTCATGGGAAGAACCCCATACAAAGTAAAATCTGTCTCCAGAATAAAATTTTAGAGAGATCTAATCAATTTAAATATCTTGGATATTATCTCTCTATCTGGGATGAAAAGGATATCCCTGAAAAAATTACTAGTTTGGGAATTATTAATCAAGTTATGAAACCATCCTTTGTACAAAAAAACACCAGATTACGTTTATATAACACTTTGGCTAGACCAGTGTTGACCTATGGTAGTGAAGCATGGACACTAAAAAGACAACATGAAAGCAGAATAACGGCTTGTGAAATGAGATTCATGCGCAGAACAGCGGGTTACACCAGATGGGATCGGAAAAGGAACACCGATATCTTAAAAGAATTGAAGACTACGCCAATTTTAGAATGTATTAAACAGTACCAACTAAATTGGAAACACCATCTTGAAAGAATGAGTTCAAATCGGATCCCCAAAGCTGTTTATAATTATATACCAAGAGGACGAAGATCTCTTGGCCGTCCTATGAAACACTGGAGGGAAAATTTTCTATAGGATCGTAACAGGCCTTGGCGTAATACTTGGAAGGAAGAAGAAGAAGAAAGAAAATGAAATGTATGACACCTCTCTCGTATTATTCAAGTAGATTGCGATTACGAGTTCATGGCAAACCCATCCTCAGTTCCATTTTGCAAAAGGAACTCACGGTTTGGAAAAAATCCACATTCAGAAAAACAAAGAAAAAGTTATGAACTTTGAAATTCCCGCGAATTTTGACCTGATCCAGAGGTTCATCAGAAGGAAGAAGAAGAAGTGGTTCTTCCGATCGACATAACATCAGTCTGCAAAATAGTACTGAGGATGGGTTCGTCGTGAACCTGAAATTGTGATCTACTTAGAAGATTAATATGAGGAGACATTGGAAACATTTGATTTGACATCATCGCTCCCATCATTACAACTGTAGACTGAAACTCGACAATCATCATGATGGCTGAAGATGGGAGGGGTTTCTCTTGAAAACTGCAGTTTCCATCCTTGAAGAACATGAAAAATGAGGTAAGATACAACTGAATTATTAACTTGAAAACCTCAATGTTATTTGCCATAATTAATTTATGAACTATTCTCATAAAGAATGTTGTTGAACAAAATAGTAGCAAATAGTATGGTTTAGCTACTACTTCATTCATCTTCATGTCTCCTCTTTCATCTCGTAGGGTCGTACCTATGAACACATTAGACCGTAAAAGTCGTTCTCTGCCGAGAAAGTTGCACCCAAAGACGTTTTTGCTTACTCAAAAATCTGTTCATGCGATAATAATTGTCGAAATTCCTAAGCTACCTGGCGAGGTGACTTTGCAGAAAACGAATCGTGAGCAACCCGATGGGAACCGATGTAGTTTGAAACCTTGCCGCGTACCTTGCTGCTTTATCCAAGATGTGGGACCTTGAAGACTTCGATCATGTTTTCGGTATACGTGGAGAAGAGGAATTTGATAGAGTCTACCAAAGAATTCAACTGGAAGAACAGGAGAATCGGCGTAATATCGCATGATGCAGATGTCGTTGTATACGGTATTATTTGCGGGATGCAAGCGTAAATGCGTTCCTCTAGCAGACGAAAATAACGGAAGTGGTTTTATCGCTGAGAATTCTGGGCAATTTCTTGCCAATATTACAAAAAAACTACTTTCATGCATGACCAGTCAGCGACTCACTAATTCGAACTTTGCACATTCTCACGGAAAACTCAACTCACCAGAGACTAATGTATTTGCATGCGGCCTGTAGTCTCACAGATACAGAAAATAATTCTATTGATAAATCAAGAGCACTAGATACTTACCTAATTTGAAACACTGATATTATTTTGTAATTAATATTATTTTTAATTTAAATATTTTTGTTTTAATATATTTACTAATCAGTGAACATGTTTGTTGTAATGTTGAAAGGTTTCCCTCAAATACTTGCAGATGATTGGTGCCCACAACGCGGCCATAACGGCCAATACATTCTCTCCAGATGGGAAGTACCTCGCCACCTACAGCTGCAACGAGAATCGACTCTCCTTCTGGCAGGTAAAATAACTTCTCAAATTAATAATAAAATGTGTCTGGAGTCAGTAGCAGTTGGATGTGTTCCATTTGCTTTCATCTTCCCATCTGGCTGTAGATTTTCTTCTGTGCAAAGCTGATAAGACAAGAAATCTATCCTGTACATCTCTAGTCTTCTTCTTACGACCTTGCCCGGGTCTCCATATGTCTCTCTATATCACCTCCACAGTCTATGGATGACGGAAGTGCTGACATCAAGAATCCTAGAGACATGGCAAATGCAACGACCATCTTCAATCAATACAACTGCTTGTGCAACTGATGTTTCATTCAGATGTCTCACTGCTCTGTATTAGCTTCAGAGAACACAAAAATAACAATTCCCTGCTGCAGATTATTCTTCAAACCTGTTTTTAAAAAAAATAAATCAATACGAACTCACTTTGGTTTCAGCAACTCTTGGAATTTCACTAACACATTCAAAGAGAAATTAATAAAGTTATTTATTTTTTCTTTCACTCACCTCATACTTCATAACTCCTCGCAAACCCAGGGTTTCGTCACATAATTTGTGACATTCTCAATGCTGTGTCACGTTCACAATTGTCGTCCAATGGCCTTCTATCCTGCAGACTGACCTCAGCGCCATCTGGTGGCTTACCGACGAACTTCCAAATCAATCCCCTCTCCTTATAACCGGGTATTTCAAAATTCATAGTTGTATTTTCATTCTTGCATATGTAAATTTTTTCCCAAATTGTGAGTTCCTTCGGTTTTTCCAATTGTTTAAGTAATTTTGTTTTGGTTTCTATTCTATGTTTTTCTGACCAGCATGTGCAGCTATTGCAGATTTTTCGGTTTCTCCATTTTTGACATTTCTGAGGTGTTCCTTTAATCTTGTATTTAGATTCCGTTTTGTTGTCACAAATGATGTGACGAAACCCTGGGTTTGCGAGGAGTTATGAAGTATGAGGTGAGTGAAAGAAAAAATAAACAATATTAAAAACCTCATAGTGTTATTTCCTATCTACATAACTTAAAAAAATTAATAAAACCTAAAAGATCTTCAATCTGATTTTAAACAATACTTGAACTCGAAACATCTGACTCGCAAAAATTAAATTGTTACAATATTTATTTTGTGGCTTTGGTTGAAACATGTGTTCCTCTAATTTTTTTGAGTAGTGTATATAAAAGTTTTTATTTTAAATTTGCCACTCATACTAAAGGACAAATTAATATATGAAGAGAAAAATGTACGTCTAAACTAGGATTTGAACCCAAGGTATCAGTACAGAGAACCATCATGCTATTTAGACATAAATTTTTCCCTTTACCATTAATTATAATTTTGTTATGTATTTTAGATGCTTTGAGTATACACATTTGTGATTACATGCAGTTGTTTGTTTGTTTCAGACTTCGACAGGCATGTTTGGTTTGGGCAACTCACAGACTCGCTGCGTCAAATCATATTCTACAGCTCCGATTGCAGATGTTTCTCGCTTGAATCCCATGAGGCTTGCTCGTTTGATTTGGATCAACAATAGAACAGTATCGCTAATGCTAGCAGATGGCTCTGAAACTCGCTTCAACGTTTAATTTTTACCACCGACATTTGTAGTTTCTGGTTAGTTAGAATACATATATAAATTAATGTTGTACATATGTTTATTATAAAATATTTATATAATCATCAAACCAAAATACTATGTTAATATCTTTTCTTGCAAGGCTAGAATTTTTATAAAGTAGGTAGGGATTGAAAATTCATTATTTGCTTATTTTTATGTTGGGCTCAGGTCTACCTTTTTTGTTTGAATATCGAATAGATTCGTGTTTAGGTTATTCGAGCAATGCATTCAACACTGCATATCATTGTTTATTTCTCACATCGACAATTATATAAAAGCTACTGGATTTAACCATTTTTCACACAAACAGGCAGTATTTAATAGTTTAACACACAGACTTGTGAATGTCCCCATGGGCAAAGAAAATTACAATAAAGAGAAAGAACACATCATAAAAATTGCGAAGGATAATGGTTTTCAAGAGAAGATGATACACAAGAAAATAAATAAATTCAAAAAACAAAAAAATCATTAATGAAAGTACTCTTCAGACAGATAAAAATATAGGCAAAAAATTCAAGAAGTTCACATACCATCCTTTAGTATTTGACAAGTTTCAAAAAATTTTCAACATTACATTAGCACCGAAAAATGATTACAGCTTAGGTAATTTAATAAAAACCAACAAAAATGAAAAGATTGAAGACTGCAAAAAATCGGGAATTTATCAAATTAATTGTAAAGATTGTGAAAAGATATACATAGGAAAAACAAAAAGGAATCTAAATACAAGATTAAAAGAACACCTCAGAAATGTTAAAAGTGGAGAAACTGAAAAATCTGCAATAGCTGCACACGCCTGGTCAGAAAAACATAGAATAGAAACCAAAACAAAATTACTTAAACAATTGGAAAAACCGAAGGAACTCACAATTTGGGAAAAAATTTACATATGCAAGAATGAAAATACAACTATGAATTTTGAAATACCCGGTTATAAGGAGAGAGGGCTGATTTGGAAATTGTTCGGTCGGCCACCAGATGGCGCTGAGGTCAGTCTGCAGGATAGAAAGCCATTGGACGTCAGTTGTGAACGTGACACAGCATTGAGAATGTCACAAAAGATGTGAAGAAACCCAGGGTCTGCTATGAATTATGAAGTATGAGGTGAGTGAAATAATAAAAAATAAACAATATTAAAAAACCTCATAGTGTTATTTCCTATCTACATAACTTAACTGCAAATCATGTTATCGGATTCCTTACTTTGAGTAAGTAATAATAGTTTGTGGTGAAATTAATTGTTTCTTACGTCTCCTCATATAAATCTTCTAAGTTGATTGCGATTTCGAGACTATAACTGTCTCATCCTCAGAACTTTGTTGGCGACTGGTGTTATGTCGATCGGAAGAAACTCTTCTTCTTCCCTCTGTTGGTGGACCAATGAACCTCTGGATCAGATCAAATTTTGCGGGAATTTCGAAGTTTATAAATTTTCTAAAAATTAATTAATGAAAGCACACTTATAAAAGAAACAGAAAAAATAAAATTCAAGAAATTCACTTACCATCCATTGAAACACTATAAATTTCAAAGAAGTTTAATATAAGATTAGCACCAAAGAATGAATACAACCTTAATAGTATAATTAAAACCAATAAAAATGAAAGAATTGAAAATTAAACCAAATCAGGAATTTATCAAATCAAATGCAGGGATTGTGACAAAATTTATATTGGAAAAACAAAAAGAAATTTGAAAAGACCATCTAAGAAACATCAAAAATGGAGAAGTGGGAAAAGTCAGCAGTAGCTGCTCATGCTTGGTCCAAAAAACATTTAATTGAATCAAAAGCCAGTCTAATTAAACAAATAGACAAACAATAGGAACTCTTGATTTGGGAAAAGATCCACATTCAGAAAAACAAAGGAAAACTTATGAACTTTTAAATTCCTGCAAATTTTGACCTGATCCAGAGGTTCATCGGTCCACCAACAGAGGGAAGAAGAAGAGTTTCTTCCGATCAACATAACACCAGTCGCCAACAAAGTTCTGATGATGAGACAGTTATAGTCTAGAAATCGCAATCAACTTAGAAAATTTATATGAGGAGAGGTAAGAAACATTTAATTTCACCATAAATTAAACCTCATAGTGATTAATTCCTATAAAAGTTAAATAATAGTTTATATTAATAAAATAATAGGATCATCTTGGTAATAAAATTATATTATGCAGAATCAATAAAAACTCAAATCACCAAATTAAAATTTAAAAGAGCCAACTAGTTTCAATAGCAATGCTATCATTTTCAAGATTGATTACACTGGTCAACATGATTTTTGTCTCATGAGTACCAATAGTTGTACTTAATGCAGTTTTTTATCGTGTTTTCAAATATGTATTCAGAATTTCTCCATCACCCACAGTCTTTTTTATTTCAATTTCAATGGATTCAAATAATTACTTTTAATAAACATTTTTTCGTCCATTTGCCCATTGTAAAATAAAACCAAATGAGCTAACTCAGGAGATTTCAGCTATGGAAAAGAGATATCAAGGCAAATGGAATCCTAATATGCTGGCCGATTATTGTTGGACCATCAAGAGGGATGCTCCACAGGCAAAATGTAGCAGAAAGTCGTCATTTCTTACTTTCTAGGTGAGTCCGAATGTTCGAATATTGTGTAGTTACGAATGTAGAAAATATTAAAGTGTCTGAAATTATAAATGCCTGTCTCTCGGAAACCTCTGCGTGATTGAGAAAAACCGATATCATATTTGAATTCAGGAGAAAAAATACTATCAGAATCACATATTTTTCTTTCTGAGACAAAAAAAAAGTTTTTGTTTTTGTTGCTCAGTGTTATTGACTAAAGAAAAACAAACTAAAGTAGGTAAACAAAATAACAATTAAAATTCTGACTACGTCACATGATGAAATTAACAATTTTAAACTGAGAAAGTGTTCCTTCTTTATAATCACATTATAGTTGTCACAGCATCTCTCCGCTGTCAGTTTCATCCTCTATAAGAGGTGTTCTTGAAGACAGTCATGTCTTAAAATTAGGCGGAACTTAGCTACTCCAATTTTTCTAGATTTCATCACCAAAGTTTTATATTTATGGAAATCTTCGTAAACTTAAAATTTAAAATAAATTCTGTTCACCTCATGTTCTACTTAGATCAGTTTCAATACCCAGGTGATTTCATCATCAGTAATTTCATGACCGATGTTCTGTTGTCCACGAGCACTGCTTCATATTCCATCTGTTGGTGGACTGATGAACCTCCAAATCAAATCAACTTCTCCGCGAATTTTAAAAGTCATTAATTTTTATTAAATTTAGCTTCTTAATATTAATTTAATAAATAATGCTATAGCTTATTTATTTAACTTTCACAGGGAAAGAACACTATGAGGTTTAATTTAAGAATTAAATTAATGTTTTTATTACCTCACCTCATATCCTTTTTCTTCTATACTGCAGTATACCGCCAAGAAACGACATAACACCGGTCGACCAGAGGCTACTGACGATGGAGATAAGCTCCGAAACTGCAGTATAGAAGAAAAAGGATATGAGGTGAGGTAATAAAAACATTAATTTAATTCTTTCTTTAATGCTATAGCTGTGTGGAGTCCCTTCATGTCTTCTTAATGCAGAAGCCATTCATTGTGTATTTGTGAATGATGATTCATTGCATTTGAATGTGGGACCAGTAGAGTAAGGTAAAGGAAGGATTTCTGCTTGGATGGGAAGGAAGCCTGAATTAGCCCTGTGGTCAGAATGTCAGCATGGAAAGATGAAGGTTTGGGGTTTGATTCCCAGTTCAGGCAAATATTTTTCTCTTTACCATTGATTTATTAATTTTTCTTTCTTGTTTTTTTTTAATGTAGATTTTTTCCCAAACTTCATAAACTTTTCCGTTCATGTAATATAAAACATATTGTAAATAGGACGATACGGTAAAATTTATAAAATCACAGACTGAGTTGATTAAAATGTATTTATAGAATGCCCAAAAAAATATTTACGTGTGATGTTTGGAAATAAAAAAAAGAGATAGATCAAGGAAAAGATGGGTACAATAATATTAAAGAGTTGTTGTTTTCAAATGCTGCTGGGCCTTGGCAACGAAGCCATTAGTGTTCTTGCTCTACAATATTTCTCTATGGTGGATCCAACAGGTAATACTTCACAGGTTTGTAGATGTTCTTCGTTCATTTCTTTCTCTTTGTTGCATAGAGGACAATTTGGATTCGTGTAGATTCCTATTTTATTTAATGTTTTCATGTTCTGTAAGCAGTCTAAATATTGCTACTGTAGTTTTACATGGAATTTCTGGAATAATATCTGGCTTCTTTACTAAAATATTCCATTTTTTGTCTTTGGCTTTATTACCTAGGTCTTGGTTTTGTTTGATTTTATATTTGTTTTTAATTATTCTTTTTATGGATGTGAAAGGTAAACTTTTAGTAGTATTCTGAATTAGATTGGAGCCTTTTTTGGCAAGAAAATCAGCAGTGTCATTTCCACCAATTCCACAATGTGCAGGTATCCATTGCAATTGAATTCTTTTCTGTAGTTTTTGGAGTTGTTGAATCATTTTAATATTAAAGAGTGACCTTGATAAAATGAAAATTAGGTGATGCAAAAAAGAAAATTCATGAAGAGAGATGAGTGGAGGGGGATTGTGAAGGAAGCCCACTCTGGCTTGTAGAGCTGGGAAAGAAGAATTGAAATCCAGGTAATATATTAGCAGGAATTTTGCACAACTCCGTATTTATTGGGCTCTAGTACATTAGAATTATTACAATATTTTGTAAAATGAACACCTAAATGTAGTATACATTTATGCTGAAGTAAATGTGACATAATAATTTCCTCGGCAAGACTCGTATTCGCAGAGAATCTTGCAACAGGGTAGCACTATGATTAACACTGATTTCAAAACCAAGGTATTTTGTTCAGTTAGACAACCATAAGATGTGCTTACATCCAAAATTGGAGCTGTTATGGAGTAGCATAGTTGATAAGGCAATATGCTATAACCCAAAAGTTTAGGGTTTCAAATCCTGGTGGGGTCAGGATTTTGAAACTGGATTAAATCTTCTGGTGGCACCATGATCCTGGGATCAATTCAGCCTCTAATGGAAATAAGTACCAGATGCTTATTCTGGGGATAAATGGAGTCATAATGCAAGATTGACAACCCCAGAGAGGTGGGAACCTTAACCTCTTACTACCTCAAGGCCATTATGGATCACCTTTTTTTTTTTAACTTTATGGAGAACATGTGTAGCCAGCAGAGAATTTTGCATGAGCATTATGTTATGTAATGTATGCATTTTGTACGGGTTGTATTATAATTTCATGCTAAAATTTTGTGTTCCAGTGACTGGCAAATAAGTATCTTATTATGAATAAATTATTTTCTCTCTGATCATCTTACCTCAATATTAATATTGAGGTAAGATGATCAGACTGAAAATAATTTAATTGAAATAACCTCAAAATATCACTTCCTAAAATTGAATATATCTTATTATGATGTTAAATCTAAATTTATTATCTTTAAGGGAATTTGTTTTTTCTGCCTAAACCGATGCACGGTGGTTATTATTCTTTTTTTTTTTTTTGCTCTCTCTTTTGATAGAACCTTTACTCAATTTCCAAACTAACTTGTAACATACAAGTCATAAAGCAGAGTCTGCGGCTGGGCCCAAAAATACAGCACCTTTCTTGTAAACAACCTCTAGTGTATTATTCAATGTAGATATGTCAAGAGAATGCTAATCATATTTGACTTTAGTATGAATATAGTTCACGTGGATCATGAGAGGGGTAGGAATCACTCGAAAACGCACAAAACTTAGATTCAAGTTCAGATTGACACAGTTAAGCAGCTACCAGAAAAAAGACATGAAAGCTTAACTAAAATTAATATAATTAATGATGTTCAAGTATACAATTAGCTGTAATTAATATTTTATTTTAGGATAATTAATTAATACAATTAGCTGTTTGAAATAATAAATGAAATATAAACATAATACATAATGAAAATAACAAGAACAGTCGTCGGGCTTAAATAACAATCATGATACATACATCCATACTAGAGTTCTCAATTGCGAAGAAATAAACAATCTTCTTCGTAACAGCATTTTCTTCTAATAAATGCACAGTCCTTGGCAAGGGATCGCTTCTTCGACCCCCGCCGAACTTGCTGAAACAAAATGTTATCTCCGACTGTTAACTGGAACAGGCTTCTGGTCGTGAACATCGGTCATCGCACATCTCCAGTCGCGCCGATGACAACAGGAAAAGAAAATTAGGGAGGGGGTAAAGTAGGAAGGGATAGAGCACAGAACATATATTCACAATCACAGAGACTACTATGAAAGTCACAGCAGTAAAATCATGTCATCATGGTACACTGAGATTTGAATCCAAAACTAAGTTTTATGCATCAGTGCACTAACCATTGTGCTATCCAGGCATCCGTACCCAACACAAAATGTTTCTCTCTCTTGTATAATTCCATTCCCCAGTAGCATGAACTTTCATTCACAGCCAATTGATTTGCTTTTAATTCAAAAAGAGATAAATTATTTCTAAACTGGGATTTGAACCCAAGAGCTCCAGTTTTATACACTAGTGCCCTAACCATTGTGCTATCAGGGTATCCTCGTTCAAAAAAAATGCAAATATATGTTCCAAAATGTATGTATATGAGCGAGAAAAAATGAAATTCAATACATTAGTGTAAGAATATGCTGATAACGTACCAATGATTTCATTTCTACCGTCACTGGGCAGGAATTGGTTGTTTGCCAGGACTCATGCCAGGACTCACAGGATCATGCGGCTTGACTATGTGGAATCTGTTTGAAAGCCACCCTCCTACATCTGTAATGCCTCAAATGATTTCCAATTTATCTAGAGGAATTGGAAATCAAAAGAGTGGCATTTGTTAGGACTATTTAATGAATAAAATTAAGCTGTTTATTCAAATCATTATTTAAATATAGTTATTTTAAAATATTTATATATTTAATGAAAACGGCGATGTTTGAAAACAAATGAGAAATATTTGGTTATGTTTCATTTGTTCATCACTGCAACTTGATCATATTATTTATTGCCAAATAGGATCGCAATATTGTAAGAATATACCCTAGTGGAGAAAAAATTAAACACATTAAACTGTATATTATAACCAACATTATAGGTAATTAATTTTTTTTAGGAAACAACTCAGTAAAATCATTATTTAGAAACACAATTATTGAACACACAATTATCAAATGTGTAGTTCAAAAGGATCTGTTCATTATTTGCTATATTCAACATATTTGTTGGAGAGTCAGTCACTGCTAAATAATGCTCTGACCTGTTCAGAATATTAAAAAGGAGGAACTTGCTTTATTTTGGTAAACAATTCAATAAATATTGAGATGAAACACGACTGTGATTGTTGTAAAACAAAAATTCATTGAAACGTGATTGGTCATTTACTCCCATTTGGGGCGTGAGTTAAACAGTCCTTGTGAATGAGAGGGTCATGTGCTGAGTAGAGTGAAGGTTGAATGTAAATATTTGTATATTGTTTATTACTTGTTGAAACTCTAGAGATGTAAAGCAATGAGTAACAATATTCATTCCATAGTCTTAAATATAAATAAATATGTTGGAGCTCGTGAGTGATGTATAAATAATAGCCAATATACAGGGTGCTCTAAAATTCCCCTTATAAACTTCTACGGCTCGAATCTATGAATGCATTAGACCGTAAAAGTCGTTCTCTGCTTGTACTCTGCTGAGAAAGTTGCATCCAAATACATTTTTGCATACTCAAAAATCTATTCATGCAATAATAATTGTTGAAATTCCTAAGCTACCTGGCGAGGTGACTTAGCAGAGAAACAAATCGTTAGCAACCCGATGGGGAACCGATGTAGTTTTAAACCTTGCCGCGTACCTTGCTGCTTTATCCAAGATGTCGGACCTTGACGACTTCAATCATGTTTTTGGTATACGCGGAGAAGAGGAATTTGACAGAGTCTACCAAAGAATTCAACTGGAAGAACGGGAGAATCAGCGTAATATTGTGCGATGCAGATGTCGTCGTGTACGGTATTATTTGCGGGACGCAAGCGTAAATGCTTTCCTCTAGCAGACGAAAATAACAGAAGTGGTTTTATCGCTGAGAGTTCTGGGTAATTTCTTGCCAATATTACGAAAACGACGACTTTCATGCATGACCAGTTAGTGGGTCGCTAATTCGATCTTTGCACTTGCTCACGGAAAGTCAGCTCACCGGTGATTGGAAGTAATTTGAGTAGAGACTAATGTATTTGCATGCGGCCCTACGACTTGTTGTGAGGACTAAGTTGATAATATTTAGAATTGCTACAGCCGTTTGAAAACATGTTTTTAACGCGACCACTTTTACAAGTAATTTATTATGAGACGTGACACAGTACATCACTTGTTTTACAATTCAACTCATTAATAACCAACGAAACAAAATGGAAACAGAATCATGACTTGCATTAATAATCCCAGATACACTCTCCATAATCAATTTTAGTCGGCCGCGGTGGACTAGTGGTTATGCTCCTTGCTGCTGGTCCCGAGGGTCGCGGGTTCAAACGGCCAGGGTCAATGGATTTTTTTTAGGATGGAAAAATCCAAGGAGCAAGTCTGGGAGGGACTTTAAGCCATGGGTCCCAAGTCTGAAGATTTTCAGGCTTGTAAAAGATCCTTAAGCCTGAATAAAAAGGCCTCTAAGCAAAATTTACCGAATTTTCCCGTCCTAGTACTACCTTGGTTTCCTAGATGTCAGTATGAGGTGGAACGCTGACCATGGACCACTCAAATGACATCTATAAGAAAACAAGTGTAACTAAATTAGTATGGTTCAAATTCTTCCCTGTAGGGGAAGAGCACCTAAATCTCTGTTAAGAGAAACATGGGCTTATAAGATTACAAGAAGAAGGCAATCAATTTTTGCAGTTTTCAAAATTAAAAAAAAATGTTGACTTTTTTAAAAAGCACGAAGTCTTGGAATATTCGATAGGAAAATTTTTTATTTAGACAAATCGCGAAGCTATTATGTGTTGAGACACGTGACATATTTTCAGGCAATGCTTGTTTTCAAATAGCTGTAGCACGGGAACTAGGTTTCTGGACATGGTTTCCAATTCTAAATATTATCAACTCAGTCCCCTCTACAAGTTAGGAGTTTATAAGGGGAATTTTAGAGCATCCTGTATAATTGGTCACTCCATCCCTGCTCCTCCACATTCCAGTTAATAGCATTGAGTATCAGATGTGTATAAAGCGTCCATTGTATAAAATAGAAATGAATCAAATTCTTAAACCTCACCTGATACAATATGTGACCTGGGGATTGTAGCATAAATGACTATATGCTCTAATTTAATAAATAAATTAATTACTGTTGTAAAGTGTATTGGTGATTTGATGATTGTATATATAAATTACCTAGCATCTCCTGCTAACAAAGAAATATTACAAAGTAGACAGATCATCACAAATCTCAACATGGCAGGTAAAAATGTTTCTCTGCAGTGGATACCATCCCATTGTGGCATTACAGGGAACGAAATGGCAGATTTGCTGGCCAAGAAAGGAACCCACATCCTTCAGACATCACCGAACATTATATCTTACTCTAGAGCAGCTATGAACATCCGCTTCAGAGTGAGAGAAGCCTTCAGAGCCTCCCTAGAGCTCAAAATGACAGACAAACCTTGGAAAGCATCCATCCAAAACTACACTGACAGATTGGCCCAGAAGAGTAGCCCTTGCAACAGGACATGACTGCCTGGTAAATACCTTCATCGCCTCAACAATGTATCCTCTGCAACACTATGGAAGATATGGATGCTGATCACATCCGAACTTGCCCAACCCTAACAACCAACAGATACTGGGAAACCAGGGAAAAGATGATGAACATTTTATAATCTTTCTTGTTATTGTTTGTTTTCCTCAGTCATTATTGGCTAATGAAAAATTTCAAAAGCCACTGCATTTAAATAAATAAATGATTGTATATATCACTAGCTAAAACCTGGCGTGCGTTGCTGTGCCTAAATAAATGAAATATTAAAGGTTAATTAAATTGTATGATATATGCTGAGAAGTAAACATTAATAAAACTAAATATATGGTCACACGTAGAAATACATTATATAATGGAAATGGACACCTAATGACAAATGAGGGAAATTTTGAGGAAGTGGCTGAATTCAGATACCTAGGAACAATAATCACAAATAGGAATAAGATGCACAAAAAAATTAAACATAGGCTCAATTCTGGAAATGCGTGCTATTATGCATTGCAGAGACTCTTGATGTCCCAACTCCATTCAAAAAACGTTAAACTGAAAATATATAAAACTATTATTCTACCAGTTATATTATATGGATGTGAAACATGGACTCTTACTTTAAGGAATGAAAGGAGATTACAAGTATTTGAGAATAAAGTACTTAGGAACATTTTTGGACCAAAGAGAGATGAACAAACAGGTGAATGGAGAAGACTACATAACAATGAACTACATGGTCTTTATAGGAAGCCAGATATAATAAGAACAGTTAAGTCTCATAGACTGCGATGGGCAGGACATGTTGCACGTATGGAGAATGAAAGAGCTGCATGGAAGCTTCTTGTAGACCAAGAATGAGGTGGGAGAATAACATTAAGTATGATTGAGGGAAGTGGATTATACAGGGAATGATTGGAAAATATTAGCTCGGGGTAGGGATGTATGGAGAGCTTATGTCTGCGCGGCCATGAACCTATGGGTTCAATAGTGCCAGCAAGTAAATATATCCTAAGATGAACCAAACACAGCAGTTGTCAGTTTTTAATTTCAGGTAAACCTCCACTTCTAATTGTCAGGTTTCGCTCATTTTTTGGATAATACCTGTATTTGTGGAGTGCAGACTTTCACGGCCGGTAATCATAATATTAAAAGATTCCGGGCTATGTGGCCGTGGTCTTTAACTGGTGTTTCTTCCAGACTTTTCTCCCTCATCTGCAGAGGGCACCTTCAGTGGCAAGTGCTTCTAGCTGGTGTTCCCTTGTCGTAGACTCGACTGTGAATGAGTTAAGAAGTATGAGGTGAGTCAAAAACATCTCAACCTATTATATTAAAATAAACCTCATAGTGTTTTTTCCTACCTACATAACTTTATAAAAGACTGCATTATTGGCTTAGATTTTGAATTTCGTTGGCTGCAATGGGACTCTCAAGGTGATGGTGAGGATTAACACACACATTCCATTGAGTAAAACTAAAAAATTGGGACTGATAGTAAACGTTAATATTATATCCACACATAGGAATATTATTAATGAAAATGGACAGTTAATGACAGGAAATTTTGAAGAAATGTGTGAATTCAAATACCTAAGAACAATAATTAGAATGAAGTGCAGAAAGAAATTAAACATTGGCTCAATGCTGGAAATGCATGCAGGAATTCTTGTTGTTCCAACTTCCCTCAAAATACTTTAAACTGAGAATATATAAAAGAGTTATTCTCCATTATATGTATGTGAAACATGGACTCTTACTTTAAGGGAGGAGAAGAAATTGTGAGTATTTGAGAATAAAGTTCTTAGGAAATTTTTTAGACCAAAGAGGTGAATGGAAAAGACTTCATAACACTGTGCTACATGATCTTTATTGGACACCAGATATAATAATTAAATCTATGACGGGCAGGACATATGGTATGAATGGAGAATGAGAGGGAGATGGAAGCTTCTTGTAGAAAAACTAGAGGGAAAGCACCCAGTTGGTAGACCAACAATGAGTGGGAGAATAATATTAACCATGATTTGAGGCAAGTAAATTGTACAGGAAATGATTGGAAAACATTAGCTCAGGATAGGGATGTATGGAGAGCTTATGTCCGCGCGGCCATTAACCTATGGGTTGGATGGTGTCAATTGAGTTAGTTATTATCACAGAAACGAGGTTATTACAAACCAATAATGTTTTTTTTTTCCTCGTGAAGTAATTTTGTAATTTTCGTTCTCTATCATCTCTATGGGCGCATTCAGCGGGCAGTAAAGCGCTTTAGCAAAAATGGCTGCCATTTGCAGCGAAAATTTAAGGAGTCTGTTGAATGGACCGCTGCATGCAGCTATACCGCCAAATTTAAATTTGTTCATTGGCTCATTACTCATATTACTACGCGATGCTATTGAAATTAATCATAATACTAATAGGGTTATACAGAATTTACGATTTATTTTAATGTATGTAATTTATGAAATCGACGAATAGATCGTTTAAAATAAAATATTATTATAACGAGAAAATTTGTATTTGTTTAATTATTAATATATCAGGCGGCTCCGTGACGCAAGCGATTAGACGCTCGCCTCTCACCGCTGGCTTCTCGAGAACTTTATTTATAATGTTTATTATTAGTTTAATCATATTAATTTGTGTTTTAGTAAGAGTAGCTTTTTTAACTTGGTTAGTCTCGGTCATTATAAGTAGATTTTGTAGTGGAGGAAACGGATCTACGGCATGTTCTTTCAGGGTTTCTCCCATTTTCCCCTACCACAATTTTATTCCACCTTTCCCCATTTTCATAACATCCATTTCGTTCATCAGATGTAGTCAGCCTGCACCCTAGTTAATTACAGACCTCTATAAATATAGTGGCTTAATCTAATCACTTGATCTGACCCTGATTTGGACACAACTTGATATTATTTTATTATTTTTAAACATCACTCCTGCGAATTCCCTATGTGATGCATATCTTGCTCCTTCATCATCACATAACACATATATTTAATAACCACACTAAAAGTATTGCCAGGTGGGCTGTAGGGTAAATTTTATTCAATTGTTCAGCCTTTTATTCATGTGATTTCTTACATAATATTTGACACTTTTAGGTCTATATTTAAATCTATGAGGAATAGGGGTTACACTAGAAAATGCAGGAAGTACAGGCATATGTGCAAAATTAATGTATGTGGTGCAAGACATGACCTAAGTACAGCAACCAAACAATTGTATAAAGGAAGGCATCATTGTATTTTTTCAACCTCAAACATACTTCATCTTTATTTTAAATTTGTCAAGGAATAGGAATGAAAACAAAGAAGAATATTAATTTATAATAATTTAAATAGTTTTCTTAATAATTAATTTTTTGCATCATCTGATAATATTAATTACTTATAAGAGTAACTACCATAATATTTATGGCTAAAATAAAACCAAAACATTATATGCAATTTCCAACCATATATGTGAAATTCTGTCATAACAGCAGTTAATTATAGATAACCTCTCACTCACCATACTTAAAGACATTATTTAATATAATTCTAACATTAGCAATGCCACTTTCTTAGTAAAGTTAAGTGCTACACTAAATAGTATATCACTGAATCATTTATAATAATATGAAAAACATTTACCACCAAGATTAATGGTAGTATACAGTGAATAGCAATATCCCATAAGAGAGACTACATGCATTTGAATTAAAAGACATAAGACCACATTTCATTTTGCGATAAATTGGGAATTAAAGTGAAAGTTATTCATACCTGGTTCAAGAAATGGCTCTCAGTATCTCAATGATAGGACATAGTATATAAAGTTGGAGATTAAATAATAATGGATCAGCTGTGATTAAAATCCTATGCAGAGTGCAAATTTTTTTGTTAATACATTAACCAACTCTAGCTGTAATTTAATTTTATTTATGCACATCACACTGAGTATTTGTATCTTCACTGTTCAAATTTAGATAAGAAATCTAGAATATTGTAATATTTGAATTCAAGTTATGGCCGATACTTCACAAAACTCTTTATTCAGAAAAGATTACAAACATAAGATACACAGTTCATCTCTTTGTCCATTACACAATTTTCTTATTGTGTTGCACATTTAAAGAATAGTACAAATGTTCGTTTTATCTGTAGAGAAAATTGGTTCGACAACCACTGTAGCACTTCCAGAAATGACCCCATGAACACAATCATACTATTCTAATGTATTTCATATATCTTGAAAACAAAAATTATAATTAACTTGGCACCAGGTATTAGCGAATGAATCATCTGCGGATACAATTTTCATAATAAAAACATTCACTCGTCAATAACACAATGATTTGCACGAAAAGAGGTTATAATCGTAAATTCTTGATCTTGATAACAATCTTAAGATTATCACTGTCTTTAGTTTTACTTAATATATCACTTATGTTCGTCTAAAACGGTTAGCCACCTCGAATAACTCGTATATTAATGTCCAGACATAAATAACACAAAATTTGTACATCAAACATAAATTGTTTATGGAGAAAGACGCCATGTTTAAACTGAATGAACCAGCCAATCACAATGTATGCAGCGGTTTCTTCTATCTGCAGCCTACTTTTACTTCGCTGCAGTAGCTGCAAGTCCGCTAGAGCGCTTTATTGCCCGCTGAATGGTATGCTGCAGATAAAGCGCTAAAGCGCTTTTGCAGCGCTTTGGCTACTGAATGCCCCCTATGATTTTGACGTGATTCATTTGTTTTTGTTAATAAATGCAGTGATCTCAATATTATAAATAGGCATATATATATTAGGTAAATAGATTTGAATCGTTCTACTTTTCGGCATAGAATTAAAAATATTTTCTCATTTTGTGTTTTTTTATTCTGTCTAGGTCCATTAGTAGCAAATAAATCGTATTGATATTTAATGGCAACAGAATATTTCCCTGAGTACGAACATTGGCTACTCTGACTACGATTGATGCTCTATGGTCCCATAGAGAAACTTCGAGCTATGTTCCATGGTTGATCGTATTAAGTATTTGTTTTCTGTTAAAACAATGACGCCTGTCTATTAAACTAGAAGAAAATGGATATTTCCGAAGGTATTATATTTCACCTAACAAAGTATTTCTAATTTTTAGCTTTACATGTGTCGACAGTTTTTCTTTAGTCGACAGAAAGATCAAATACAGTAATTTGCATATAATGGTAGGTTAGGTGTGTCAATCGTCAAACTTTTTTTTTTTTAATGTGACGTGAGAATTTACCTAATGCAGTTAGTTCTCACATATTACAGTTGTTTTCTCTCTCTTGTTTTAAGTGTATGGGCAATTCTCTAGAAAATAATGCTCTTTTAACGTATCTGAAAAATATCAGTCATATTAGTGAACTATTGGTTACCTTGTACTATTGCACATGGTACCGGTATGAAATTTATCGGCAGTAAAAAGAAGGAATAAACCCCGTTTTCGTACAAAGTAATCAATTTATAGACAATTGCCAACTTATAGAAAGGAGTGAAAAAACATGTTGGTCCCATAAACATGCTACCTCATCTAATTGATAGCATTCGAGATAGTTTACAACCTGTGGTCCATTCTAGCATGCAAATTCCGACATTTTGCTGACACTAGCCTAAAGACAATGTACTCACTGGAATTATCCTATTAAATGTGGAAGGACATGAATAAAAATAGTGAATTAATAAGAAGGAATGGTTTCTGGTAAATTACTCAGACTCATAAGTTGATTATTGTGCAGGTACAGTTGCAATGGACCAGTTTGTTCCTGGTCTCGCTGGTGGTAAGGAGGAATCTCAGCAGCCGCAACAGCCATTAGAACCAGTGAAAACAACTGTCAGCACAACCAGTATACATCCACCAAGTGGACCTGTGTCAGAAGCACCATCTTCTGCTGCCAGTAGCCCTCAAGGTAACGCTTTGGAAAAAGTCCACTATTTGTTGATCATTTATTTTACGAATTCTTCTAAGTTCTACAGAATCACAGTGCACATGCATGAGTTGCTCTGATGCTTAATGTAGCTTCTGTTAGATGGCTCTGAAATCAGAGTCACCAACTGTCAGAAAAAATTGGATGTGGTAGGTTTTATGTCTCTCACAATTCTACACTTACACTCTTATGCCACTGATGCACTAAACACTTGTAAACACTTTTGTACTGTTTTAAACATTTTCCAATGATCTTCAAGCTTTCTTTGCAATATTTTATATTTATATATTTACGTAAAACATGATTGTGGATAAATTACTTGCTTGCTACTTTCCCATGTTGTTCCAATGTTGCCACCATTTGAAAATAATTTCAAACTGTATTTAGTGTTAGTGTACGTAAAATTAGTTTATAGTTCATTAAATAGTATGCATGTAAATTGCTTTGTTACGGTAGGAAATGGGAAGTTGGTTTACGTCCATTTTTTTAAGCATTTGGGAATAAATAATATGCATGTAAATTGTTTTCTTTAGTTTGAAAATGGCAAGTTAGTTAACATCCATTTTTTTTTTGCATTTGGAGATTTATTCCCAAAGTTGGTAATGCCGACTGCAGAGCCATCTACCGGAGGCTATATTAACCATTACGGCAATTTCCGCAACTCGCGCATGCGCACTGCGATTCTGTGGAACTTAGAAAAATTCGTCTGAGACATATAACCGACTTTTTCCAAAAAATTTCCAAACATTTGTAAAAAATGGATGTAAACTAAATTCCCATTTCCTAACTTAACAAAACAAGTTGTATGCATATTATTTAATAAACTGATCTTACGTACACTAATTTGTTCCATCAGAACATAACAAAATTAAGTTAGTTTCTTGAAATATGTTTTGGAATTAATTGCAAATGTTGGTAACACCGATTGGAGAGCCATCTAGCGGAAGTCACATTTAGCATTTGCGCGTCTGTACAACTCAATTCACAATATTTGCATAATTATATAAATATTTAAAAATCGTAATGAATGTTTCCAAAATGTTTAAAATAGTACAAAACGCTATTAAAATTGGTAATAAGTGTGTAGTATAACAGTGGCATAAGAATGTTCGGATATGCTACACTTAGTGTCGCAAGAAAATTCTTCCAAGTTCTATAGAATCGCAGTGCGCATGCGCTAGTGCTCCAATTATCCCAGGTAGATAAATGCAACCTCCAGCAGTTGGTGGTATATGTATGTGAAATCAGTATGACCAACATTGACACAAAATTCCCAGAACTTGTCTAAAAATGTATAATTAACACGAAATGAACTAGTGGAAATATGATTTTACGTGGTAACCGTCCGATATTTTGAATTTTTCATAGAATAACAGATATGAAGAGGTAATTTATTTTACGTATCAAATCACATTTAAAAAGTAAGGAACCTAAAAGCTAACCAAACCTAAATCAATTACTGTAACACAAATCAATTACTCTAACGTAGGTGAAATCCAGGGAACGTGGAAGTGATGTTGGCAACATCTGGAGTATTTTGGGTTGTTGATGGTGGCAACATTGGAACAACATAGGAAGAGGAGGGAAAATAGCAGAAAGTAGCAAGGAAGAATGTAGGACGATCATGTTTTACGTAAATATATAAATATTAAAAAAAAGATTGTTGCAACCTTGGAAGATGTTTAAAAGTGTTGCAAAATGTTTTAAAATGTTGTAAATGTGTTTAAAAGTGTTTAGTGCATCAATGGAATAAGATATTAAATTGAAAATTGTTTGCGACCTGAACCCTACAAGAGCCCAAATTGTTCTCCAATGAATTTTAATTAATATAATTTATGCTATCAATAGCATACGAAGATATCAGAGATAATTTTGGAACTTATTTTTTCCTTTTTACAAAGAGCATACTTATGTTTTGCAGTGTGTACGTGCTGCAAAACATGGCACTTCTTCGACCGTCATTTGATAATATTTCCGCACCAAATTCTTTCATGGAATTGGTCAGTTTGTCTTTTACTATTTTACTCTTGTCCGTTCTTTAGGCATTGTAAAACAACTGTTTTAAAGGTGAAAAAAAAAAGCCACATACATTTGTCGCACCACTTTGTCGTTGAAGCACCTGTCTGTGAATGAGGACTACAGACTGAATTCAGTGTTATCAACATAAAAAATAATATTGCCAGTCAATTAAAGGTTTCTATGCAATGATATGTGTTGTGAAGTTTGTCCATTTCAATTAATTTCATTGAAGTACTAAGTTAATTTCGAGAAAAAATGACAAGTAGGCATTTATGGGCATTGTAAGCTGAAATAGGCATTTATAGGCAAAATGAACTTAATGGAAAACAACTCTAGGGTCGTTGGTATGAACTTACATGAAGTCACTTTTACAATATCAATAATAAATAACTGTAGGCATTTTCCCTAACATCCGGTCTCTAGTGATCACCTATGAATCTTGAAACGGACCACTGATTACTAACCATATTGATAGTTACCACTTGTTGCCAACATTTGCATAGCAAATTGTGCATGTGTATGTTCTAATGCCATCCACTAAATTTTACAATTTTTCTTAAGTAAATAATACCTTATAGTGATAAATAATAACACTGAACAACAAAAAATAAACTTTTTTTTTGTCTCAGAAAGAAAAATATGAGATTCTGATAGTATTTTTTTCTCCTGAATTCAAATATATCGGTTTTTCTTCATCATGCAAGGCTTCCGAGAGACAGGCATTTATTGTAATTTCAAACACTTTAATATTTTCTACATTCGTAACTACACAATATTCTAACATTCGGACTCACCTAGAAAGTAAGAAATGACGATTTTATGCTCTATTTCACCTGTGGAGCATCCCTCTTGATGGTCCAACAATAATCGGCCAGCATATTAGGATTCCATTTGCCTAGATATCTCTTTTCCATAGCTGAAATCTCCTGATGAAAGTGTTCCCCATGCTCAATGCTCACTGCGCCAAGATTTTCTGGGAAGAAATCTAGGTTTATTAAAAAAATAATTATTTAAATCCATTCATTGAAATTGAAATAAAAAAAAACTGTGGGTGATGGAGAAATTCCGAATACATATTTGAATACACGATATAAAACTGCATTAAGTACAACTATTGGTGCTCATGAGACAAAAATCATGTTGACCTGTGTTATTTGTTATAGTGAGACCTAAAACAGCTGGAAGTTCAGATGAAAAAGCACCAGATTCATCTGATAATGGAAATAAGGCTCGCGCCGGTGGAGGCTGGCCTAAAGGGAAGAAACGTAAGAAAGCTCAGCGAGATCAGACAGCTCCTCGCCAGCCTTTAACAGGTAATTTTTTTTTAGATAAATTAAAGTGGTGAGATTTTTCACTGAACATGTGAAATACATTTAAAATAAGTGTTTCTTGACCATTATTCAAAGGTTTGCCAGGCTTGTGTTTCAAAAATTTAGATGGCAACACAGATGATTGGATACCAATCATCTTCAGCATCTTGCCCAGACTGGTTGGATTTATGTTGTAAACCCTGGATGTCAATGTCACGTTCCATTTGGAGGTTCTTTGGCTAACCACAGGAGGGAGCTGACATCGACATCCAGGGTTTACAACATAAATCCAACCAGTCTGGGCAAGATGTAGAAGATGATTGATACCCAATCGAAACATGTTCAGGAACAAATCAACATTAATATTGAGAGGTAAGATAAACAGACTCAAAATAATATAATTAAAAGAACCTCAAAATATTACTTCCTAAAATAAAACATTAACTATTTTAAGTTGTGATTATTAATTAGATATATTTTAGAATATTTTCTATGTTTTGAATATTATTATTTTCATTCACGAAGAATAACAAGTACGAGGGCGGATCGGAAAGTAACGCACAATAATTTTTTTCTGCCTTGGTATTGCAGCTAGAATGTTGAAATTTCACAGAGATATAGTTTGAAGAAATGTTAAAAATGGAGAAACCGAAAAATCTGCAATAGCTGCACATGCCTGGTCAGAAAAACATAGAATAGAAACCAAAACAAAATTACTTAAACAATTGGAAAAACCGAAGGAACTCACAATTTGGGAAAAAATTTACATATGCAAGAATGAAAATACAACTATGAATTTTGAAATACCCGGTTATAAAGAAAGAGGCCTGATTTGGAAATTCTTCGGTCGGCCACCAGATGGCGCGGAGGTCAGTCTGCAGGATAGAAGGCCGTTGGACGTCAGTTGTGAACATGACGCAGCATTGACAATGTCACGAATTACGTGAAGAAACCCTGGGTCTGCTATAAATTATGAAGTATGAGGTGAGTGAAATGATAAAAAATAAACAATATATAGTTTGAAGTTTTCACTACAGATGGTATTTTTTTCTCAGGTGCACCTCTTGCGAGAGAAGCTTGAACTATGCAACAAAGATGGCGCGCATGCTACAGTCGTCCACCTGTGAGGAACAGAGAAGTGTTGTTCGATTTTTGTGGGCCAAAGGGCATAAACCCAGTGAAATTCACAGGGACATGCGTGGCGTGTATGGGGATGATTGTATGGACCGTAGCAATGTCTTCCGTAAAGTTAGTGCTCGCTGGGTGCCTAAGAACCTGACAGACGACCACAAGGGCCAGCGAATGATGGCAAGCTTGGACCACTTAACGCGGTGTACACCGCACAAGGACATGACTTTCTGAAGAAAGGAATAGTCACAGGTGATTGAGTCGTGGGCGTACCACTACACACCTGAAACAAAGCAGGCATCAGCACTGCGCAGATGGCTACACTCCAACCAAACGGACTTCTACGAACAGGGCATATTGAAACTGGTAACACGATGGGAAAAATGTGTTGAGAAAGTTGGTGACTATGTCGAAAAGTAGGTAAAAGATGTAAGTTCACATGTGATTTTTTTCCTTTTTTTTACTATTAAACTTTTTAAAAAAAAATTATTGTGCGTTACTTTCCGATCCGATCCGTCCCTCACAGGTGGACGACTGTAGCATGCGCGCCATCTTTGTTGCATAGTTCAAGCTTCTCTCGCAAGAGGTGCACCTGAGAAAAAAATACCATCTGTAGTGAAAACTTCAAACTATATCTCTGTGAAATTTCAACATTCTAGCTGCAATACCAAGGCAGAAAAAAATTATTGTGCGTTACTTTCCGATCCGCCCTCGTATATTCAGAGGACATATTTTTAATTTAATGAAGGGAACTACTTTTTCGCATACTTATTGCTTCTACATCGTATGTTGGTGTCCATAACCAATGAAAAGCGAGCAGGTCACGTGGTTTTGTTTTGATGAGGGTCACTTTAGCCTTTAAACATGGAATTTTCTTCATGACAATAAAATGAACTGAAAACACAGGATTCTTACTTATTGTGTGACCAGTTTGAGAAAGTTTTGTTTTTTAATGTAAATATGTTTCAGGTTATGTGAGATTCCTGAATGATAGAAGAGAAAAAGTCCGTTCAGAAAATCCAAATCTTCCTTTCCCAGAAATTACAAAGCTTTTAGCTGGTGAATGGAGTCAACTGCCAGTCAATGAGAAACAGGTAATAATAATATTTCAATATACTTTATATGATGTTAAAATGAAAAATTTCTGTCTAAATGAAAGTTTGAAGCCAAGACCTTCAGCTTCACCCACTGGCGCTTCCAATGACTTGAAGTACAATCTCTTTCCTCACAGAAATATAAGAGAGAAAACTTTTGAGGTTTTTATTATATATATGTCCACCGGAAGGTCGAGGGTTCAAGTCCTGGTGAGGTCAGGATTTTTAAACTGACCCAAACCTTCTGGCAGCACTATGGCCCTGCGGTCGGCTCAGCCTCTAACAGAAATGAGTACCAGACACTTGTTCTGGGGTAAAGGCGGCCGTCACGCAGGGCTGACATCAAGTGCCGATTGTCTAGAAATAGTGGGAGCCTTAACCTCCCACTACCCCAAGGGCCTCCTGAGGCCTGTAGTGGGAATACTTTACTTGGGGGCAAGCCGTAGCGTAGTGGTTAAGGCACTGAGCTACAAGCCGGAGGGTCGACGGTTCAAAGTCCCGTTGGGGTCAGGATTTTTAAACTGACCCAAACCCTCTGGCGGCACTATTGGCCCTGGGGTCGACTCAGCCTCTAACAGAAATGAGTACCAGATGCTTGTTCTGGGGGTAAAGGCGGCCGTCACGCAGGGCTGACAACCCGGCTGACATAAAGTGCCGATTGTCTAGAAAAAAGTGGGAGCCTTAACCTCCTACTACCCGAAGGGCCTCCGGGCCTGTTGTGGGATCACTTTACTTTTTTTTACAGCTGTGGTCTCGACATAGCGTGCTGCCTTGTCACGCAGCAGGCCCGGGTTGGATCCCCGGTCGGGGCAGTTTTTCTGGGTGAGGTTTTATCGGTGTTTTTCCTCGTCTGTAAGACAAATGTCAGGAAAACTTTAAGGCCCAAATGGTCCCCAAAATCATATGGCCATCATCATCGTTATCATCATCATCATCCTTCACCAGTGTGGAAAGCAATGGGAAGCTACCACACCTACAATTCCCTAGTAAAGCTGCAAGCATAGCATGAACATTGTTCACTAATGCCAGTATTGCGTATATGATCTCTTAAAGTGTGTCCTGCTATCCTTCTTAAGAAATGCATTTTGCCGTTTCTATCTTCCTTTTTCCAAATTTATTTAATGTCCAGTTACCTGTATTTTTGTACTGGTTATTAATACCCTAGGGTAGGTCTTTCACTGCAACCGTAGCATTTTCATGCTATGCTTTGCAGCTTTAGTAGGGAATTACTGGTGTGGTAGCTTTCCATTGCTTTCCACACCGTGGGATGATGATCATGATGGCCATATGATGTTCAGAGACCTTTTGGGCCTCAAAGCTACTTGACATTTGTCTTACAGGCGAGCAAAAACCCCCATCAGAGGCAAAGATTGATTCATCTTTCCTGTGTAGATTTAATAACATATATTAATTATTAACAAGAATTCTTAAACACACTGTAGTAATTTATATGACTCTTATGTAACTCAGTATAATGTTTACAATCATGAAAGCTAGAAGGGAGAGGGGAGCTAACATAACCTTGAGAAAGCTTGTATATAAGGCAGCAATAGCATAGCAAACAAACACAGTAATTAAACATTCTTGTTTACTTAAAATAGGATTTAATATTCCAATTATTAGTCTGGTGTTGAAATATGAAAATGCTTAAACAGAAATAACTCATGATCATTACAAAACTTTAAAGAAAACACGAATACATAAATAATATAAATATAAATCAATTTATTTAAATTATATTATTTTTGGTCTGGACATCTTACCTCAATATTAATGTTGATTTGTTCTTGGACATGTTTCAAAACAGAGAATTGTTTTGAAACATGTCCAAGAACAAATCAACATTAATATTGAGGTAAGATGTCCAGACCAAAAATAATATAATTAAAATAACCTCAAAATATAACTTCCTAAAATTAAATAATAATAATAAATCAATTTACTTGGTCATTACTTGAATCCAGTTTTGTGGACAATACAGAAATAATAAGAAAAATGTCAATATTTACTCACACAAACACACATGCATACCTTTTAGTCCAGCCGAGGGTTAGGGTCCATACCCCTGGATACCCTACCCTGGCTTACTGGACCAAACACAAAACAACACAGCTCTCCTCGAGCTGACTGACGTCATCCAGGCGCTGAGATAATAACTGAATGATGAATGAATGACCCTGTTTACAACTTGCTTCATATATTTGAGTGTTCCGAGGAAGAGGGGAAGTTGCACACTTTACAGACAGCGCAGAGGGAAGGGGTAGGAAGCTGAGTGGGTGTAAACACAAAGAGGAAGGAAATTGGCACAGTTTATAAATCTCACTGAAGAGGGAGGATAACAGTACATAGATGTCACGTACCGAAATAGTACTTTCGGTACATTATATTATATAGTATGGCGTAGTACTTTACATTTAAAAAACCTGGGACCCACAGCCCAGTTGGCAAAAGGGAAATTCGGCGGTCAAAAGGTTAAAGAGAAGTCATCTTTGATTTGTACCGATTCATGGCAAAATGATATTTAAATTGTAAAGTTTTATATTAACATTGAATTGATATGAAGTGTTAAAATTGACAGCATTACTTGGATGCGGCAGAACAGGACAGGGAGAGATACATGCGTGAACTTCAAGCTTACAAACAGACTGAAGCTTACAAGATATTCACACAGAAACAAAGCGAAAAGAAGCAACGTGAAGAGAAACCCGTAGAATCAACAGTTCAACCAGAGGAGGTAAATGAAACTTTTGTTTCTATCCATCCTCTGACTCAAGTTAGCTCCAGTTCTCTCCTTTAGGGATTCTTTACTAATCTAATTTTAATTACGCTTATTTCCCTATAGTAGATGTGATGTCACCCTCCCAGAGAAATGTTGTGATGTATCGAGGCTGTGTCCTAAAAATTATCTGCTATTTTAAAGTGCAAGACGTTGAAATCGAAGCCAGAATCGTGCAATGGTAGCCGACTGTACAGAGTGGAGTGAAGCAGGACGCAGCGTGGAAGGGTAGTGAGAGTTTTCCAGTCTGCCAGTGCAGGAGTTGTATTTATTAAAATTCATCTTCTAAGTACCAATAAAAAAGTCAACATCCCAGACAGTAAGAAATCTGGAATTTATCAAATAAGTTGTGAAGATTGCAATAAAGTTTATATAGGAAAAACAAAAAGCAATTTAGAAACTCATACAAAACAACATTTCAGAAATATTAAAAATTGTAAAATTGTAAAATCTGCAATTGCTGCACATAGTTTATTAGAACATCATAAAATTGGAAGAGAAGCTAAACTTTTAAAACAAGTAGAGAAGCCTTTGGAATTGACAGTTTGGGAGAAAATATACATTCACAAAAATAAAGATAGATCAATGAATTTTGATATCCCTAACGAAATTACTTTGATTTCAAAGTTCATAAATTCAACCATAGATGGCAGTACTGAAGATGGTGACAATAGAATGGTTGATGGCCAAAGAATTTCGTCAATTGGAGTTATGGCTGAGGTTGAACATGACTGTGTTCGAAACCACGGTATTATGAAAGCATGAATCTTATGAGATGAGTTGTTTAAACAATATGTTCTCCGATGAATTTTAATGATTATACCTCATAATAAGAATTAAATGAATCGTGAATTCTTCTTACCTCATACTTCTATATTTTTTTAAACACAGCACTGCAGTATCAGCGACCATTGTCACCATTCTCAGCTGTTTTCACGACTCAATTTTTTCTTTTGTCGGTAACTATCCAAACTGCCATCTGGTGTTCTTTTGAAGGAATCATTTTCTGAACTGCCATCTGTTGTATTTTTGAAGAACTTTGTAATCAAGCTCGGTTTGTCTGGAATCTCAAAGTTCATGGTTCTAGTGTGGTTTTTTTGAATATATATCTTTTCCCAAACTGTTAAATCCAAAGGTTCAGATAGATGTTTCAAAAGTTTTGCTTCTTTTTTCAATTCTATGATGCTCTAATAAACTATGTGCTGCTATAGCTGATTTTTCAATTTCTCCATTCTTTATGTTTCTGAAGTGTTCTTTTTTACGAGTTTCCAAGTTCCTTTTTGTTTTTCCTATATACAGGGCAAGTCAAAATGTTGTGCAGGTTTTCAGAAATTTATTATGTGAAATGTAATGAACATATAATATCGTGAGACATATTGTATGAAAGGTAAACTCTCAAAGTTTAGTTGTCCACTTCTAAAGTTCCGCGTTCACCCGCAAGATGTCAACAGCAGAGCAGTAAAGGAAAATGGCGTTGACTGGGGATCAGAAGTCTTTCTGTGTGCTTGATTACCATGTAAACAACTCTGTGACTAGTGTTCAACGACATTTCCGTACCAGATACGATAAAGACCCGCCGGATGGGAGATCCATTCGTAAGTGGTACACACAATTTAGGGATTCAGGCTGTATCTGTAAACGAAAATCGACTGGCCGTCCGTCGACGAGTGAAGAGACAGTCGAACGCGTTCGCACATGCTTCGTGCGGAGTCCACAGAAATCCACCTACCGGGGAGCGACAGAACTTCAACTACCACAAAAAAACTGTATGGCGGATTCTCCGGAAACGTTTACAGATGAAACCCTACCACTTGCAACTGGTTCAAGCCTTAAAAACCCGCCGATTATGCTTTGCGAGCGTCCTTCTGTGTTGATTTTCTCGCATTAATGGAAGAGAATGAGTTCCATGAGAGGGTAGTTTACAGTGATGAAGCGACTTTCCACCTTTCAGGAAAAGTGAATAGACACAATGTAAGGATTTGGGGAACTGGTAACCCCCATGCAACTCTGGAACATCAACGCGATTCTCCGAAAGTGAATGTCTTTTGTGCCATTTCCCATGCAAAGGTTTATGGGCCCTTTTTCTTTCATGAACGTACTGTGAACGGACATGTTTTCCTTGATATGCTACAACAATGGCTCCTTCCGCAGCTTGAAGCGGATAGTCCAGATTTCATTCTGCAGTTGGATGGTGCCCCTCCACATTACCATGGCAGTGTTCGAGACCATTTGAATACGGCTTTACCACAACGCTGGATAGGCCGTGCATCTCAGGGTGATCAACAACTCATTCATTGGCCACCTCGTTCACCAGATCTAACCCCGTGTGATTTCTTCATGTGGGGTCTTGTAAAGGATCATGTTTACGTACCACCACTTCCAACAACACTGCATGAACTGCGTGCCCGCATCACAGCAGCCATTGCTGATATCGACCGCGGACTGCTACAGAAAGTTTGGCAGGAGATTGAATATCGGCTTGACATCTGTCGTGTAACAAAAGGCGCTCACATAGAACATCTGTGAATATTTAAAAAAAAAACTTTGAGAGTTTACCTTTCATACAATATGTCTCACAATATTATATGTTCATTACATTTCACATAATAAATTTCTGAAAACCTGCACAACATTTTGACTTGCCCTGTATATCCTGTTGCAATCTTTGCAATCAATTTGATAAATTCCAGATTTTTTGTGGTCTGGGGTGTTAACTTTATTATTAGTTAACAGAAGATTACCCAGGCTGAATTTGTTAATTGGAGCCAATGTTATATTAAATTTTCTGAAAATTTTTTGAAACTTATTATGAACTTCAGGATGATAAGTAAATTTTTTGAATTTTACATCTTTCTTGGAATAGTTACCGGCAAAAGAAAAAAATTGACAGTCGTGAAAACAGCTGAGGATGGTGACGATGGTCACTGATACTGCAGTGCTGTGTTTAAGAAACATAGTATGAGGTAAGAAGAAATCACGATTAATTTAATTCTTATTAATAAAACCTCATAATGTTAAAAATCCCAAATTTATTATATAAATACCTCATAATGATGAAGACGTAATAAAGAATAAATTAAAGAAATTTAAACAACAGAAAAGGTTACAGGAATACACCACCCTACAACATGATTCCAAGAAAGATGTAAAATTCAAGAAATTTACTTACCATCCTGAAGTTTCAAAAAATTTTCAGAAAATTTAATATAACATTGGCTCCAATTAACAAATTCAGCCTGGGTAATCTTCTGTTAACTAATAATAAAGTTAACACCCCAGACAACAAAAAATCTGGAATCTATCAAATTGATTGCAAAGATTGCAACAGGATATACATAGGAAAAACAAAAAGGAACTTGGAAACTCGTAAAAAAGAACACTTCAGAAACATAAAGAATGGAGAAGTTGAAAAATCAGCTGTAGCAGCACATAGTTTATTAGAGCATCATAGAATTGAAAAAGAAGCAAAACTTTTAAAACATCTATCCAGACCTTTGGATTTAACAGTTTGGGAAAAAATATATATTCAAAAAAACCATACTAGAACCATGAACTTTGAGATTCCAGACGAACCGAGCTTGATTACAAAGTTCTTCAAAAATACAACAGATGGCAGTTTAGAAAATGATTTAATAAAATGAACACCAGATGGCAGTTTAGGAAATAATTCTTTAAAAAAACATCAGATGGCAGTTTGAATAATTATCAACAAAAGTAAAAATTGAGAATTGTGAAAGCAGCTGACAATGGTGACAAGAAGTTGCCGATACTGCAGTGCTGTATTTAAAGAAATATAGAAGTATGAGGTAAGAAATAATCACGATTAATTTAATTCTTATGAATTGAACCTCATAATGTTAAAAATTCCCAAATTTATTATATAAATACCTCATAATGTTTACTTCCCAACATTAATTTAATATTGGAGTCGTATTACTTCCCTATAGTTTAAATGAGAGATTTGGCGCTTGATTTTAGTGCCTTGCAGTTAAAAACAGCAGATAATTGTTTGGACATGGGTACATCACAACGCTTATCTGGAAAAAAATTGAAGGTAGGTTTCGGCATGCAATGGTTAACAGTTCCATTGTTAGATTAATAACCTGGTGGCCATAACTGCAGTTATTATTTTTATTGCAGGATACTGAGAAGGAGACAGAGTTTCCAGGATTTGACATTCCAATATTTACAGAAGAATTCCTCGATCATAATAAAGGTAAAATAACAGTGCAGCGAGGCTAGGTAAATACGTTTTTGGCCAATGTTTTGAAAAGTTCAATTGACAGAACAAACTCTCTCATGCATATGCTCACATTAACATTTTTTTCTAATATGTTACGTCACTATATGATCTAATTTAAGAAAGAAAAATTAACGCTCGAACCCTGGATCTCTGATTCTGTACATCCATGCATCCATCCAATGGCTGATTGGCCCAAATTGGAGCTTTGGCCCCCGTTGACTTCTGGCTCCAATCATTTCTATTTTGCGCAGCAAGCCTCCAGTTGCAACACTTAACTAGGTTTGCAGCATCTTCCTTAATACCATCCTCCCATCGTTTTTTCGGTCTTCCAAATCGTCTATTCCCCATAAAACTTGCTGTAAGCACTTTTTTTTTGGTGCTCGGTCTGTTAAGAGCCTTTGTACATGGCCAGCCCATTCTAATTTCTTTAACTTAATAAAATTGACAAGGTTAGGTTCATTGTATTTGTCATACAGTTCTTTGTTGTATGATTCTGTACGTCAGTGCAATACAAATCACACCATTCAAGCAGCAATAAAAATTGACGATTTTATTATTAATTTAACACTTCTCATTGAAGGATACATTATATTTCAAGAGAAAAATTACGATGTATATAAGAGAAAAATTTGCATCTAGATCGCAACTCGCCTCGGTAGCTCAGTTGGTAGAGCACTTGGCCCGGAAAGCCAAGGGTCCCGGGTTCGAGTCTCGGTCTAGGCGAAAATTTTTCTCTTCAAATATAATTTATCCTTCAGTGAGAAGTGTTAAATTAATAATAAAATCGTCAATAGAAGCCCTACTAGCTTTATAAAGTAATGCTAAATTCCCAATAAATGTCTTCTTGACTAAGAAGCCGCCATTTGCAAAGATAGAAGCTACGGTTTCAAGCATTTGGCGTGAGGGAATTACAACATATATAAGAGAAAAATTTGCGTCTAGATTGCAACTCGCCTCGGTAGCTCAGTTGGTAGAGCACTTGGCCCGGAAAGCCAAGGGTCCCGGGTTTGAGTCTCGGTCTAGGCAAAAAATTTTCTCTTCAAATATAGCAATAAAATTGTCAACATCTCTTTTCACTTATACAATGTTGACGTTTTGTATCGGTGCTCGAATGGCGTAATTTGTATCGCACTGATGTACAGAATCAGAGATCCAGGGTTCAAGCCCTGGTTTGAGCATTAATTTTTCTTTTTTAAATTAGATTCTATCCAGGATTGGAAAAGGTTAATTTAAATACAAACTCAATTATTAAATTTAAACCTCATAATTTTGTTGAGTTGTTTGTTGACTCACCTCATACTTGTTAACTCCCTCGCAGATCTAGATTTCGTCACTGTATTTGTGACATTTTCGATGCTAATATATTGACTTAGACTTTCAAGGCCGGAGTTACTACGATGATCTTGCAGGAGATTTCCGGGCTGTTGGCCGTGGTCTTGAGGCTTGTAGTTCCTCAACATTTTGCCAGAGACTGCATCCGGCATCCTCAAAGGGTTGTCTTGAGACTGGCAATTTTGTCGACTACCTGCCCTATTTATACATTATCCGCGATGTGTTCTCTGCGTGGTCCGTTACTTCGTAAATTGTATCTGCCTTCTGGTTGGTTAGCATTAGGGTCTTCCATTGCACCAATGAGGTTGCTGTCTGATGTTCTTGTAGGGGTTTACATCTAGCTTTTGTTAAGACTGGTATCCATGCTTTGTTGACTTTTAATGATTCTTCTTTTCTATTGTAACTATTTTGATGTTTGAATATTTCAATGGCTTCTCGTTGTGTGTGCAGTTAGATAATATATCTGTGTTGTACGGCCTTCAAGTAGAGAGTGTTCTGCTACTGCCGACTTTTCCACTTGTTTAAGACGGCTGTATCTTTCGTTTTCTTTAAGTCTGGTTGTAATGCTGCATTTAGTGGTGCCTATATACACTTGGCCGCAACTGCACGGGATCCTGTATATGCCTGCTGATTGATGAGGATGAAGTTGATGCTAAATCGGTCTGAGTAGGTTTTTGATTTTCCTGGTAGGCCTATATATTGTTTTTATGTCTTCTGGAAAAGTCGGCAGTAGCAGAACACTCTCTACTTGAAGGCCATACAGTACAATACAACACAGATATATTATCTAACTGCACACACTATTTTACCCGTCTGCAACGAGAAGCCATTGAAATATTCAAACATCAAAATAGTTACAATAGAAAAGAAGAATCATTAAAAGTCAACAAAGCATGGATACCAGTCTTAACAAAAGCCAGATGTAAACCCCTACGAGAACAATCTACTAGAAGATCAGACAGCAACCTCATTGGTGCAATGGAAAACCCTAATGCTAACCAACCAGAAGGCAGATACAATTTACGAAGTAACGGACTGCGCAGAGAACACGTCACGGATAATGTATAAATAGAGCAGGTAGTCGACAAAATTGCCAGTCTCAAGACAACCCTTGAGGATGCCAGACGCAGTCTCTGGCGAAACGTTGCGGAACTACAAGCCTCAAGACCACGGCCAACGCCCGGAAATCTTCTGCAAGATCATCATATTTTCAAAGCTGTTCACGTTCACAACTGACGTCCAATGGTCTCCTCTCCTGCAGACTCTGTCTGTATGAGGTGAGTCAAGAAACAACTCAACAAAATTAAAATAAACCTCATAGTGTTATTTCCTACCTACATAACTTAATAAAGTGATGTGGGATATTTGAGAAAATACAGTATTGTGTAAATTATTAACGTATGTTCAGCACGAGAAGCAGAATTACGACAGCTTCGTAAATCAAACACAGACTACGAGCAGCAGAATGCTATACTGCAGAAACACATTGAGAACATGAAGGCAGCTGTAGAGAAGTTAGAGGTTGAAACAATGCAACAACGTAACAATAATGTTGCACTGCAGCAACACCTTGACCACATGAGAGCTACCCTCACTGCAAGCTTCCAGAATGTACCTCTTCCAGGTATTTATATATGTGATGTTCTTATTAACACTTCTCACGGATAAATTATATTTGAAGAGAAAAATTATATGCTCAAACTGGGGTTTGAACACAGGACCTTTGGCTTTCTAGGCCAATGCTCTACCGTTGAGCTACCTGAGAAACTCCAATCTAAACACAAATTTTTTTATTAATGGTGAGGGGAGAATATATTTTTAACGACTCACCTCATATAATTTCAAATTTCTTTTGATACCGGTGGTTTTAGACAATATCTTGTCCCTCTTCAGTCATGGCTTCCACTGATGAAATTCTCTGGTTGTTGATTTCTCTAAGGACATCACCTCTTGTGCTGCCATCTTTGGTTGGGATTATAAACTTCAAAATTAAATTTTTATCCACCAGAATATCGAACTTCATAGATCAATATTTATTCTTCTGAATGAATATCATTTCCCAAATTTTCAATTCCAACGATTTATCCAATTGTTTTAAAAGTTTTGCATCTTTTCAATGTTATGATGTTCTAGAACTTTTGAAACAATTGGATAAACCATTGCAATTGACAATTTGGGAAAAGATATTCATTCAGAAGAATAAATATTGATCTATGAACTTCGATATTCTGATGGATAAAAATTTAATTTTGAAGTTTATAATTCCAACGAAAGATGGCAGCACAAGAAGTGATGTCACTAAAGAAATCAACAATCGTGGAATTTCATCAGTGGAAGCCATGACTGAAGAAGGACATGATATTGTCTGAAACCGTCGGTATCAAAGAAGTTTGAAAATGTATGAGGTGAGTCGATTAAAATATGTTCTCCACTCACTATTAATGATATAACCTCATAATGTTTACTTCCCAATATTAATTTAAATATAAATATATTTCTGATCAACTTCCACGGCGCCAAATAACTTAATTGAATTATCCGTGTTTTTTTTATTTTCCATGCATTTCTCAGTCCCAATTAAAACGGATAATTGGGAGTTTGCTGTATATATATATATATATACACCAAATCTGTTATGTTTTCATAAAATAATCACACCAAAATCATAATTAAAACTAGCACTGAAATTAAAGTTGAAAAAGCGTACTCCTAAACATGAGTGATAAATCCATATTTGGTTCGTCTTCCGGGCTTATAGGCCGTGGTCTGGTTGTCTTCTTACTCGACGTTTCGTCTACTGCTGCGGTAGACCTCATCAGGAGATACTGCGTGCTCTCTGTGAACTCCTCAACAGTCGGCTGCAGACTGTTGAGGAGTTCACAGAGAGCACGCAGTATCTCCTGATGAGGTCTACCGCAGCAGTAGACGAAACGTCGAGTAAGAAGACAACCAGACCACGGGCTATAAGCCCGGAAGACGAACCAAATATGGATCAAGACGCCGGCCGTGAAAGCCTACAATTATACATGAGTGATAAATGTTATTAAATTAATATTGGGAAGCTAAAGCTATTACTATGATAGAAATAAGTAATTATATTATTTTTGGTCTGGACATCTTACCTCAATATTAATGTTGATTTGTTCTTGGACATGTTTCAAAACAATTCTGTTTTATCGTCAGCTTTCCCAGACTGTCGGGAACATGTTTCAAAACAATTCTGTTTTATCGTCAGCTTTCCCGACAGTCTGGGAAAGCTGACAATAAAACAGAATTGTTTTGAAACAAATCAACATTAATATTGAGGTAAGATGTCCAGACCAAAAATAATATAATTAAAATAACCTCAAAATATAACTTCCTAAAATTAAATATTAGAAATAAGTAAATTAATAAACACAATTAAATTATTGTAAATCAATGGTAAAGAGAAAATTTTTTGCCTGAACCGGGAATTGAACCCCGAACCTTTAGCTTTCCGTGCTAATGCTCAGACCACTAGTGGTTCGATTCCCGGTTCAGGCAAAAATGTTTCTCTTTGCCATTGATTTACAATAGATGTAATGTTGCAGGTAGTAATGAAGTACCAACATTGGGCACTATCGACACCTACATGTCACGGCTTCATACACTACTTCTTGATACTTCAAGTCGAGATCACGAGGCGCTGGTAGCAACAGTACGTGAACTTCTTGGCCGTTTGGAATTTCATGGATGACCCACACAATCCGGTGCTCGCAGGAGAAGAAACAAGTGACACTAACTAACTCCATTCACAAAGTTTAGCTCCTTGTAGAGATTACAATACATTGCATTTTATTTTAATAGCAGTTTTATCAAGTTAAGTCTGCATGGAGCATGGAAACCAATGCTTCCAGACTATCATTCTGATGGTTGTAGTTAATTTCATGTGTCATAGTTAAAATTCGCAGAGTGATGGAAGAGAGGAGATGTGCTAACCTCTTTGTATTTTAAGTTACACATCTTGTAATCAGGAAATTAAACTTCATTGTCAAACTTTCAGTTAATCCTCTTGTATTGGCTTTACTTCTTCTTCTTCTCCCTTTCAAGTATTAGGCCAAGGCCCTGTTACGATCCTATAGAAAATTTTCCCTCCAGCGTAAGTTTGATCCTTCCGGAAAATTTTCGTATAAGACTTGAAAGTGTAATAATAGTCTCTTTGATTGGTTGCTGGCCAAAGGAAGGCAAGACCAGTGATGGTGCTGCCATCTTATAGCCTCTGGTCAGGCTTTTCTGGAGAAGAAAAGAAAATAAAGGAAAGAAGAAGTGGAAGAAAGGAAAGACTCCCTAGTCCTCGAATGCCCTAATAGCATCGGGGTCGAAAAAACAAGAGTTAACCAAGAGGGGTTTAGTAGATAGTAAAGTTAAAAGAGTCTGGTATAAGTAAGTGGAAGAAATACCAGATCGGTTAAAGATAAAAGTAAGGAGCAAAACACAAGTAAGTGGAAGCAATGTTTTGCTCAGCTTGGGCACCTTGTGATCGCCATCCACATATCCCCTAGTTGGGGACCCCTGAGGGATTGGCTTTGCTTTACCTACAAAAAAGTGAACATAATTGTTTAGATGTTTTTATCCAAGGCAAAAGATCACTGGGACGTCCAAAAAAGCACTGGATGGAAAATTCCTCTTTGAGACAGTAACAAGCCACACGGCATGGATGATGATGATTTTATTATTCATTCCATACATCATGAATAATAAAAATATTGAAAGAAGCCATACTGGCTTTATAATGTAATGTAAAATTCCCAAATAAATGTCTTTTTAATAAAAAGGCCGCCATTTGCAAGATAATAGAAGCAAAGGTTTCATAGCATTTGGTGCGTGGGAATTAACAATATATATATAAGAAAAAAAAAATTGCAAAAAATTGGGAATTTATCAAATTAATTGTAAAGATTGTGAAAAGATATACATAGGAAAAACAAAAACGAATCTAAATACAAGATTAAAAGAACACCTCAGAAATGTTAAAAATGGAGAAACCGAAAAATCTGCAATAGCTGCACATGCCTGGTCAGAAAAAACATAGAATAGAAACCAAAACAAAATTACTTAAACAATTGGAAAAACCGAAGAAACTCACAATTTGGGAAAAAATTTACATATGCAAGAATGAAAATACAACTATGAATTTTGAAATACCAGGTTATAAGGAGAGAGGACTGATTTGGAAATTCTTTGGTCGGCCACCAGATGGCACGGAGGTCAGTCTGCAGGATAGAAGACCGTTGGACGTCAGTTGTGAACGTGACACAGCATTGAGAATGTCACAAATGATGTGAAGAAACCCTGGGTCTGCTAGGAATTATGAAGTATGAGGTGAGTGAAATAATAAAAAATAAACAATATCTACATAACTTAAAGAAAATTGTGTTTAGATTGGAACTTGCTCAGGTAGCTCAGTCGGTAGAGTATTGGCCTAGAAAGCCAAAGATCTTGGGTTCAAGCCCCAGTGTGACCGTATAATTTTTCTCTTCAAATATGATAATTCCCTAGGTTGTTAATCTTGAAACTACTGTAGTATATTTCAGGCAAGCCATCCGCATCCAATAGTTTATAAAAACTTCTTCTTCTTCCTTGCAAGTATTAGGCCAAGGCCTGTTACGATCCTATAGAAAATTTTCTCTCCAGCGTTTAATGGACGGCTTAGTAATCTTCGTCCTCTTGGTAATAATTATAAACAGCTTTGGGGATCCGATTTGAACTCATTCTTTCTAGATGGTTAATAAAAACTAAAAAGAGAAATTAATACATGTACCGGGATTTGAACATAGAATTTCTATATTTGAAGAAAAAAAATTATATGCTCAGTCTGGGGCTTCAACCCAGGACCTTTCGCACTCTAGGCGAATGCTCTAATCGAGTGAGCTACCTGAGCATGTTCCCATCTAATCACAAATTCTTCTCTTATATACATTGTTAATTCCTGTGCACCAAATGCTATGAAACCATTCGCTTCTACCTTGCAAATGGTGGCTTCTTTAATAAGAAGACATATAATTGGGAATTTTACATTACATTATGAAGCCAGTACGGCTTCTTTCCATGTTTTTATTATCTCAATGATAGATAAATTATATTTGAAATTGTGCACGTTAACATTCTATCTTTTCAACTAGAATTGAGTTAATATTTAATTTTAGGAAGTGATATTTTGAAGTTATTTTAATTATAATAATTTTTAGTCTGGACATCTTACCTCAATATTAATGTTGATTTGTTCTTGGACATGTTTCAAAACAATTCTGTTTTATCGTCAGCTTGTCCAGACTGATTTGATTTATATTTAATTTTAGGAAGTTATATTTTGAGGTTATTTTAATTATATTATTTTTAGTCTGGACATCTTACCTCAATATTAATGTTGATTTGTTCTTGGACATGTTTCAAAACAATTCTGTTTTATCTTCAGCTTTCCCAGACTGGTTTTATTTATGTTGCATTATGTTGCACCACCTGGATGTCGATAATATAAATTCAGACACTAAATTATTAAAACAGTTAGAAAATACAAAAGAGCTGACTATTTGGGAAAAAATTTATATTCAGAAGAACAGAAACAGAGTTATGAATTTTGATATTCCGATGGAGGGTGACCTTGTTTGGAGGTTCTTTGGCCAACCACAGGATGGAGCTGACATCGACATCCAGGTGGTGCAACATAATGCAACATAAATAAAACCAGTCTGGGAAAGCTGAAGATAAAACAGAATTGTTTTGAAACATGTCCAAGAACAAATCAACATTAATATTGAGGTAAGATGTCCAGACCAAAAATAATATGATTTGATTTATGTTGCACACCCTGGATCTTGTTGCCAGCTCCATCCTGTGGTTGGCCAAAGAACCTCCAAACAAGGTCACAAGCGTCATAATGTCGGTTGAAAATGAGAGAGATCCTTCTCTTGGAAACTAGTTCCCGTGTTTGAAGAAACATAAAATATGAGGTAAGATGTTAAAAAATGACTCATTAATTTACGAATTACGAACCTCATAATGTTATTTCCCATATTTAACTATGAAGAATATACATACCTAACTCTCAAATGCCAATTGACAATGAAAGCAATACTCTTTGAAACCGGTTCTTGATATACAGGGTGCTCTAAAATTCCCCTTACAAACTCCTAGGACTTGTAGAGTGGACTGAGTTGATAATATTTAAAATTGGAAACCATGTCCGGGAACTTACCGTTTCCGTGCTACAGCCGTTTGAAAACAAGCATTGCCTGAATGTACATCATGTGTCTCAGCAAGTAATAGCTTCACGATTTGTCTAAATAAAAAAAATCCCTATCGAGTATTGCAAGACTTTTTTTTTTCAAAAAATGCCCAAAATTTTGAAAACTGCAAAAATTGATTGTGGGGGGTGTATCCGGGAGTATTAATGCAAGTCATGATTCAGTTTCCATTTTGTTTCTTTTGTTATTAATGAGTTGAATTGTAAAACAAGTGATGTACTGTGTCACGCCTCATAATAAATTACTTGTAAAAGTGGTCGCGTTAAAAACATGTTTTCAAACGGCTGTAGCACGGAAACGGTAAGTTTCCGGATGTGATTTCCAATTGTAAATATTATCAACTCAGTCCACTCTACAAGCCCTAGAAGTTTGTAAGGGGAATTTTAGAGCATACAAACATATCGGCCGCAGTGGAATAGTGGTTATGCTCCTTGCCTCTGGTCCCCGAGGGTCATGGGTTCAAACCTGGCCGGTGTCAATGGATTTTTTTAGGATGGAAAAATCCAAGGAGCAAGTCCTCCAGGAGGGACTTTAAGCCGTGGGTCCCGAGTCTGAACATTTTCAGGCTCGTAAAAGATCCTTAAGCCTGAATGAAAAGACCTCTAAGCAAAATTTACCGAATTTTCCCGTCCTAGTACTACCTTGGTTTCCTAGATGTCAGTATGAGGTGGAACACTGACCACGTACCACTCAAAATGACATCTATACGAAAACAAGTGTAACTAAATTAATATGGTTAAAATTCTTCCCTGTAGGGGGAGAGCGCCTAAATCTGTGTAAAGAGAAAACATGGGCTTACAATACAAACATATATGAGGTGAGGTTTAAAATTTGATTAGTAATAATTTAATGTAAAATTATGTATAATTAAGTTCAGTTACAAAGAACATGTCAGTGAAAACAAATAAAAACACCACAACTTGTTCAAATTATGAAACTTTAATCCACAAGACAAACCTGTCACCCTCAGTGTACGTAACTGCTAATATTTAACAGTTTTATTTCAATGTTGCACTGTTACTTTTTCTAATACTGCTACTTTGTCTTGATGACGAGCGCCTTTTAACTGATGATATGGAAGTTTTTGGAGAATCTTCATTATTACCGGTGATATCGTTGATTGAATAATATCGATTATTAATAATTTCTAGAAGTTCAGGTAACTCTGTGCAAAATTCAGGAATTGGATTACCCTGTAATTTTATAATAAATTAAATGAAATAATTATTTAAGAGAAAATTAAAATTCATCGGAGAACATATTGTTTAAACAACTCACCTCATAGGATTCATGCTTCCATGATATCGCGGTTTCAAACATAGTCATGTTCATCTTCAGCCATAACTCCGACTGACGAAATTCTTCGGCCGTCAACTATTCTATTGTCGCCATCTTCAGTGCTGCCAGCTATGGTTGAATTTATGAACTTCGAAATCAATGTAATTTCGTTAGGGATATCAAAATTCATTGATCTATTCTTGTTTTTCTGAATGTATATTTTTTCCCAAACTGTCAATTCCAAAGGTTTTTCTACTTGTTTTAAAAGTTTAGCAACACTGAAGATGGCAACAATAGAATAGTTGACGGCCGAAGAATTTCGTCAGTCGGAGTTATGGCTGAAGATGAACATGACTGTGTTTGAAATCGCGATATCATGGAAGCATGAATCCTATGAGGTGAGTTGTTTAAACAATATGTTCTCCAATGAATTTGAATGATTATACCTCATAATTACTTATTTTAGGAATTCTCACTATGAGGTATATTCATTAAGGTAGAATATTTTTATCACTCACCTCATATTGTTCTTCTTATTTGATTATAAACTAGTTTCGGAACATAGTTTCTGTTCCATCCTCAGTATCGTCACGACCGTTGTTCTGTCGTCTTGAAGACATTCTCACCGGGAATTTCAAAGTTCATTAATTTCTTCTTTTCGCTCTTTTGAATGTAGATCTCTTCCCAAACAGTAAGTTCTTTTGGTTTTTCTATTTTTAAATTATTAAAACAAATAGAAAAACCTAAAGAACTTACTGTTTGGGAAAAGATCTACATTCAAGAGAGTGAAAAGAAGAAATTAATGAACTTTGAAATTCCCGGTGAGAATGACCTGGTTTCGAGGTTTTTCAGTCAGCCAATGGAAGGAGAGAAGGACAGCTCTTCAAGACGACAGAACAACGGTCGTGACGATACTGAGGATGGAACAGAAACTATGTTCCGAAACTAGTTTATAGTCAAATAAGAAGAACAATATGTGGTGAGTGATAAAAATATTCTACCTTAATTAATACCTCATAATGTTTACTTCCCAACATTAATTTAATATAAGAGAAAACTGTTTGTCTGGACTAGGATTTGAACCCAAGTCATCCAATTTTACTCACTAACCATTGTGCTATCCAGGCATCCCTATTCAATTAGAAATTTTTCTTTCTCTCATATAATGCTTTTTCTGCGTAACATGAGCTTCATTCATATTGCAGTTGGGTTGCTTTTAATTCAAAAATACGTGCCTGGGTTGCGTATGGTAGTGTGCTAGGGTCCAATTCCTGGTTCAGCAAAAAAAATATATTCTCTTCAAAAAATGATTAATCAATCGATGTTGGTATATAAATTTATATATAAAGTAAAGTGATCCCACTACAGGCCTCAGGAGGCCCTTGGGGTAGTGGGAGGTTAAGGCTCACACTTTTTCTAGACAATCGGCACTTGATGTCAGCCCTGCGTGACGGCCGGCTTTACCCCCAAAGGAAGCATCTGGTACTCATTTTCATTAGAAGCTGAGTCGACCCCAGGGCCATAGTGCCGCCGGAAGGTTTGGGTCAGTTTAAAAATCCTGACCTCACCAGGACTTGAACCCTCGACCTTCCGGCTTGTAGCGCAGTGCCTTAACCACTATGCTACGGCGTGTAATGTCTTAAATGGAAGAAATTGAGTACATAAAACTGGAAAATTTTAGCAAATGGTTCAACCAATATATTGCTAACTCGAATGGATTGGCTACCTAGGGGTAGCACATTCTGTATTATACCGGGCTTTCAATATAAACCCGGACCGGCCTCACGGGGTTTCACCCGTCAGGCAGCGCTCTCTCGTCTGCATTTCACTCTGCCACCCGCTCGTCCTTGAACTAGTCAGTTTACTATCGTTCGACAAGATGAGACGTCAGCTGACATTAGAGCAGCGCATTTATGTGTGTAAATGTTATTATAAATATGAATCAGCTCGTCGCGTTCACGAGGAATTTATTCGGAACTTCTGTGGAAAATTACCTCCTTCCAGATCGACAATCCACGATCTTGTGACTAAATTTGAGACCACTGGTTCAGTACAAAATAAGAAACACTTGCTCCCCAGATCTAACAGTATGTGATTTTTATTTGTGGGGTAGTCTGAAAGACAAAGTGTACAAAACAAATCCGCACACATTGGAAGAACTGAAGAACAACATAAGAAATGAAATCAGAAACTTGACAGTGCCCGAACTACAGCGTGTCAATCTAAATGTGTTTACTCGGTATAATGCCTGTTTAACTGCAGGAGGACAACATTTCCAGCATTTTCTATAAGGTAAGAAACAGTTCAAGGACGGGTGGCAGGCAGGGTGAATTGCAGGAGGAGGAGACAGCACTGCGTGCCGGGTGAAACTCCGTAAGGCCGGTCCGGTTTTATATTGGAAGCCCTGTATTATAGATGAGCTAGCAAGAAAAATTTATTGTATTAAAAATGGTGAATAGTTATGATAAATAGTGTTACCATAATGGTAAAGAGAAACATTTATGTTTTTTATTATTCCTTTCATACATCTCAATGAAGGATAAATTATATAATCAATTGAGTTTGTAAATCAATGGTAAAGAGAAAAATGTTTGTCTGAACCTCTTTACCATTTATTTACAATTTAATTGAGTTGGTGTTTACTTGATGAAAATCCATATTTATTAATTAAATAAAAATAAAACTTTATTAAGATATAATTCAGTTACAGCTGTTTCGGTACACAGTACCTTCTTCAGACATGTTAACAAATTATGAATTGTGTTATAGTACATATCAACTGATCTAAGCAACAATACAACAATAATTTATTTAAATTTTTAAATTAACAAAGGCGATTCATTCAAATCAAGTTGAGGTGCGAATGCTTTACCAACTGAGCACTCGAATCTAAATGTAAATTTTTACAAATTCATTTACTCTCGTGGACCCACATTTACATCTCATGCACCCCAATTTTTTTGTTTTTGCTGATATGAACCCTTTTGCAATATGTAGAGGATAATTTGAGAGATTGGAGAGTATAATACTTCTGATGTTAATTGAAAAATAATAATCATCAGCATCAAAGATTAGACTTGTTGGTCTGTTCCGATCTCATTGTTAGAATTGGTCTATCCATTGAAAAATAATATTCATGATTATTAACAAACCTGCAATCCAAGTCGGAGAAGTCCTCGTCGCGTGTTGTGCAGCAACTTATCTTGGTAAATCACAGCTGTGTGGAATGCTTTCACCCCAACTAATCCAAAGCGATTATCTGCACAAACAATTTTCATGAACTATTAGATATTTTAGGGTGGTATCTATGAATGCATTAGACCGTAAAAGTCGTTCTCTGTTGAGAAAGTTGCATCCAAAGACGTTTTTGTGTACTCAAAAATCTGTTAATGCGATAATAATTGTCAAAATTCCTAAGCTGCCTGGTGAGGTGACTTTGCAGAGAACGAATCGTGAGCAACCCGATGGTAACCGATGTACTTTGGAACCTTGCTGCTTTATCCAAGATGTCGGACCTTGAAGACTTTGATCATGTTTTCGGTATACACGGAGAAGAGGAATTTGATAGAGTCTACCAAAGAATTCAACTGGAAGAACAGGAGAATCGGCGTAATATCGCGCGATGCAGACGTCGTATACAGTTTGCGGGACGCAAGTGTAAATGTGTTGCTCTAGGAGACGAAAATAATGAAAGTGGTTTTATCGCTGAGAATTCTGGGTTATTTCTTGCCAATATTACAAAAAAAAACTACTTTCATGCATGACCAGTCAGCGACTCGCTAATTTGAACTTTGCACGTTCTCACGGAAAACTCAGCTCACCAGAGACCAATGTATTTGCATGCAGCGGCCCTTTGTCATGTAATTGATGTAGTTTACAACCTGTAGCCGTACAATTCATAATTTGTGGTCTATTATGACATCTCTAACAATAGCCAGACTGCATACTCACATGCTAGATTGAGATGGGAAAGATGGAAGTTTCCCACACACCAAAGAGATCCGTCTTCTGGAGTCACTTTCCTGCATATAAGGATGTGGATCTTCTTTTTCCAGTGGTGTGGTCCACAGATTGTTTCTAAATCTATCTTTCTCATTTCACCTCGAGCCTTACCTTAACTTGAATCTGAAAATGTCAGAATTCTATTAAACGATTCACTTTAACGATACAAGTAATTAATTTATATAAATTGTTTATTTACTTTAAGGAATTTTTATATGCTAGATTTTTCATGTTAATATAATCTTAAGGACTCTTAGATAAGTTTTGCAGTGGAGATATTAATTATTAATGTAAATTAGAGTTAGTTATTTTCTTAGCGTCGAATGTTTGAACGCATTAGACAGTAAAAGACATTCTCTGCTGATAAAGTTTTATCCAAACACATTTTTCTTACTCAGAAATCTATTCACGCGGTAATAATTGTAAAGCTACCTGACAAGGTACCTTAAGATCGTAGCTCAAGATATAAACTTATGTGAAAATCCCGAAGGGAACCGATGTAGTTTGAAACGTATCCAAGATGTCGGACCTTGAAGACTTCGATCATGTTTTCGGTATACGCGGAGAAGAGGAATTTGATAGAGTCTACCAAAGAATTCAACTGGAAGAACAGGAGAATCGGCGTAATATTGCGCATCGCAGACATGTTTGTATACGGTATTATTTGCGGGATGCAAGCATAAATGCATTCCTCTATAGCAGACGAAAATAACAGAAGTGGTTTTATCGCTGAGAATTCTGGGTAATTCGTTGCCAATATTACGAAAACGTCAACATTCATGCATGAGCAGTAAGGTGGCCGTTAATTCGATCTCAGCTCACCAGTGATTGGAAGTAATTTGAATAGAGACTAATGTATTTGCATACGACCTTTAAACATTGATAAAATATGTGCTAGTAGTCGCGGTTATACATGGATTGTAAGTGAATATTTTTAGTTGATAGTTAATTGTAATCACCTTATAGTGTTATTTAATTTTAGGAAGTGATATTTTGAGGTTATTTTAATTATCTTATTTTTAGTCTGATCATCTTACCTCAATATTAATGTTGATATGTTCTTGGACATGTTTCAAAACAATTCTCTTTTATTGTCAGCTTGTCCAGACTGGTTTGATTTATGTTGCACAACCTGGATGTCGATGTCAGCTCCATCCTGTGGTTGGCCAAAGAACCTCCAAACAAGGTCACCCTCTGTCGGTATTTCAAAATTCATAACTCTGTTTTTGTTCTTCTGAATATACATTTTTTCCCAACTAGTCAGCTCTTTTCTATTTTCTAACTGTTTTAATAATTTAGTGTCTGAATTTATATTATGTTTTTCAGACCAAACATGAGCAGCAACTGCAGATTTTTCTATTTCCCCATTTTTAATATTTCTTATGTGTTCTTTGGTTTTAATTTTTAATAAATTAAAGAAACCCTGATAGTGTTATTTGCTACCTACATAACTTAGTTATTTTTTTTTCTAAAATAAAACTATATCCCATTCTGTAAAGTGTTAATTTAAAATATAACATCAGAATAGTCATCCTCCTTACAAGTATAAATCCTGATGGCCTATTACTCTAGTAGATATTCTGCTGTTTCCTTGATTCAAGCAGCAAATGCTGGTGTGAAATACTAAAGTCGGCTGCAGTTTCACCTCATTAACAAAAACAAAAGAAGTGAATGGCTTCAGGCTCTCAGGCAGACCTCTCTATTAAGGTCTAGTATAAAGGCAAATGCTGCAGTAGATCTCATGCAACCACTAGTAAAACACATTCCATTTGATCAAAATTTATTTTATAAATTCAAAATTTTGGTGGAAGAAGTGGCGAGTGATAAAATTATAATATTATAATGATAATGTGGAAAGAAAAATTGTCTGAACCAGGAATCGAACCGTGGACCTCTAGTTCTCTAGACTAGTGTGCAGCCCACTACACCATTCTAGACCTGGCAGAAACATTAACAATTCTTTCCACATATACAAATCTATAATTCTCGTTTCGTCTGATGTCAGATAGGTGACACTGCCATCGCCAACGACCGGCTTCGTTTAGAAGTATCTACATTTGAGAATTTTACACCACCACTTTTATAAGCAGCAAACGATGTTATTTAACATTTTCCAATACTGTTATTTTAACACAGTTCCAATGATGGATCATATTATAATGATATTGTGAAAAAAAAATTGTCTGAAACAGGAATCGAACCATGGACCTCTAGTCATGAAATTATTTGAATTTCAAACTAGAGTCGTGATTTATCCGTCTGATCTAAATTTAAATTATTTGTCCAATATTAGTTAATTTTAGTAAAACTTATAACTTACAATTTCGTTTCTCCAAAGTTGTGTTACTTTCTTTTGTTGCACTCGTACGTTTGGTTGAACTCAGAATTTGGCTTCCACCTGTAGTGATATTAATATGGTTACAATACAAACTCATTACATAATGGTAACGGACAGTTAATGACAAATGAGGGAAATTTTGAAGAAGTGGCTGAATTCAAATACAGTGAAACCTGTCTTAGCCGGAACCTTTATAAGAAGGAAACCTGTAGAGATGGGAAAAAAAAATCTCCAGAACGGTATGATTTTATATGTAAAATCATCCTGCATAAGCCGGAATGGTTTTTAAAGTACAAATTGTTAATTTTTACCTCAGTAACACGGAAAATTATTCTTAAGCACGTTCTAATTACAGTATTAATGACCACACACAAAAATTCTGCATATGACGCTACTGCATTATATCGTTTCACCTTTTTGTGTTGCCATTGTATTGCGGGGATACCCTTGCTTATGTGTGACAGCGGGGAATCACCTCACATCCAGTCTTCTAATTATACTGGTATCATCATCATATCATCAGGACAACGTAACCCCAGAAATGGGTTACGAGGGTCACTAGATAAGTTTTGAGACACGGCAGTATGGCGACAGGAATGCAATAAATAATATACCATTTGAAAGCCCAACTCTCGAATGTCAAAACCATAGCAGGTAGAAACGATTCCTTTCAGTTGTCTCTGAGCAGCAATAGTCTGTGCGCGGTGAAATCAAATGTGTCCTACGGAGCTTGAGAGGGAGTATTTTCTTGCTATGATTTTATATGATTTTAAATGCGGTTTAAATGAGTCGCAAACACTTGAGCTACTCACACAAACATTTGGGGACCTTGCTCCTTCACATGCAATAGTTTTCCGCTGATTTCCTGAATTTAATAGGGAGAGAACATCCCTTAAAGATGAAGGGAGAAGTGGGAGGCCAACAACAGTGGTGTCAGAAGAAAACGTCTCTGCAGTGGAGACTCTGATTAAGGAAGATCCACGACTGACCTATAAGGACATCGAGATGGCCCTAGGGATTACTTCGCCAAGTGTTTCCACCATCCTTCACCAATACTTAAGGGTGAGGAAAATTTCTTCTCGATGAGTGCCACACGACTTGTCAGAAGAGCATAACACACTAGGGTGGAATTGTGCAGATAAATACTGCCGAGATTCAACAATGGGGACTCCCGCCGGGTGTCAGACATAGTGACAGGTGACGAAACTTGGATCTACCAATATGACCTTGAAACAAAGCACCTATCGTAGATGTGGGTCTTCCCAGATGAGCAGCCTCCGACCAAAGTCAAAAGACCTAGGAGTGCGGGGAAGAAAATGATGGCCACTTTCTTCTCAACAAGTGGTCATCTGGCTACAGTTGTGCTAGAGGATCAGAGGATAGTTACTACTAAGTGGTATACAGAAGTCTGTCTCCCCAAAGTCTTCTCAAAGATCCTGGAGAAGCGGCCAAAGACTGGACTGCGAGAATTCTGCTCCACCATGACAATGCTTCTTTGCACACAGCCAATGCAACAGTTAGGTTTCTGGAAAAGACGCCGATGAAATTAATGTCTCATTCAGCCTACAGTCTGGACCTAGCCCCATGCAATAATTTTCTGTTCCTGAACGTGAAGAATTGCATGCGTGGACACCAATTTCCTAGCCCAGAAGATGCTGATGGAGGAGCTTAGTGCAATGTCTGAGATCGAGTGACGTGGCTGCTGGTTCCAGAGGATGCAATGGTGTATAGAATGTGCCGAAGAGTTGTTTGAAAAGATGTGATAGGTATGGAAACTCTATCATGGCCCATTTTTGCACATCTCAAAACTTATCTAGTGACCTACGTACAATTATGCCATTGCCAGGAGAGAACACCAAGAAATGTCTAAGGACAAAAACTAGGGGCATAAAAAAATAATTTCAGTTTGGTGTCCTCTGTCCAATTTGACCCAAAAGGGTGAAGACGTAAAAATTATATTAAAATTAATATTGGGAAGTAAACATTATGAGGTTATATCATTAATAGTGAGTGGAGAACATATTTTAATCGACTCGCCTCATACATTTTCAAACTTCTTTGATACCGACGGTTTCAGACAATATCATGTCCTTCTTTAGTCATGGCGTCCACTGATGAAATTCCGTGATTGTTGATTTCTTTAGTGACATCACCTCTTGTGCTGCCATTTTTCGTTGGGATTATAAACTTTGTAATTAAATTTCTATCCACCGGAATATCGAAATTCGTAGATCGATATTTATTCTTCTGAATGAATAACATTTCCCAAATTGTCAACTCCAACGGTTTATCCAATTGGATTCATTCAGAAGAATAAATATCGATCTATGAATTTCGATATTCCGGTGGATTAAAATTTAATTACAAAGTTTATAATCCCAACGAAATATGGCAGCACAAGAGGTGATGTCACTAAAGAAATCAACAATCACGGAATTTCATCAGTGGAAGCCATGACTGAAGAAGGACATGAAATTGTCTGAAACCGTCGGTATCAAAGAAGTTTGAAAATGTATGAGGTGAGTCGATTAAAATATCTTCTCCACTCACTATACATGTAAAAATGCTTAAAAATTTGTTTCATTATAACAACCTCAGTAGCTTCATTGTTTTGGAATTTGCTAAAAATAGAGACGACAATTTAAAAATATTTTATACAAACCTTTCTTAGTATCTCTAGATGCTGAAAATGTTTTCTTGGGCATAACAGATTTAATGATTCCTTGTTTACTATTGGAAGAAACTTGTGCATTTTTCACTATTTTCACTTGTTCATCCAGCTGAAATATATATTTATGTGTAAATACAAAATTTTGAAACATTTATCCTTAATAAGGATTATGAAAGAAAACTAGATGTATTTAAAAGGACTATTTAACTCATGCCCCAAATGGGAGTCAATGACCAATCACATTTCAAAGATTTTTTATTTACAACCAATCACAGTCATGTTTCGCCTAGAATTTACCAACTAAAGTTTATGATAATAAAGAAAGTACCTCCTTTTTAACATTCTGAATAGGTCATAGCATTATTTTGCAGTGACTGACTCTTTAAGAAATACAGCTACCAGATTGTATATATAGTGCATGAATGTCAGCAGAAAGCGAATGCGCGAGATAATATAAAAACATTTGTAACAATTGATTATACCACAAAAAAAAAAGAAACACTGTTTGCACTTTCTTAAACAAATTATTTTCCAGGAAATGGCATTGCAGAAAAATATAATTGACTTATTTACATATAGGACATCAGAAATTAATTAATACCTATTACGTTGGTTATAAATTTCTCCACTAGGATGCATTCTTATAACATTGCGATCCTTTGGCAATAAATAATATGATCTGGTTGCAGAGATGAACAAATGAAGCGTACCAATCGTTTCTCATTTGTTTTCAAACATCGCCGTTTACATTAATTATATAAATATTTTAAAATAACTATATTTATATAATGATTTGTGAGTAAACAGCTTAATTTTATTCGTTAAATAGTCCTAACAAATGCCACTCTTGATTTCCAAATTATCTAGATAAATTGGAAATCACTCGTGGCAATACTTGTGAGAATCCTTCAAGAATAACTGTTCCTATTCATGATAAAGGTTCATTCATGAATTTTGTGGTGGAGTAATGATTACATCCTCAAGTCTGAAATAAGAGACCTCGGCTCTCCCATACCCAGATTTGAAGTGTGGTGATAATGATCAAAGTTGTTAAAAGAGTTTGTAATTAATATTTAATTTTAGGAAGTTATATTTTGAGGTTATTTTAATTATATTATTTTTAGTCTGGACATCTTACCTCAATATTAATGATGATTTGTTCTTGGACATGTTTCAAAACAATTCTGTTTTATTGTCAGCTTTCCCAGACTGGTTTTATTTATGTTGCATTATGTTGTACAACCTGGATGTCGATGTCAGCTCCATCCTGTGGTTGGCCAAAGAACCTCCAAACAAGGTCACGCTCCATCGGAATATCAAAATTCATAACTCTGTTTCTGTTCTTCTGAATATAATTTTTTTTTTCTATTTTCCCAAATATTTGGGAAAAAATTTATATTCAGAAGAACAGAAACAGAGTTATGAATTTTGATATTCCGATGGAGCGTGACCTTGTTTGGAGGTTCTTTGGCCAACCACAGGATGGAGCTGACATCGACATCCAGGTGGTGCAACACAATGCAACATAAATAAAACCAGTCTGGGAAAGCTGACAATAAAACAGAATTGTTTTGAAACATGTCCAAGAACAAATCATCATTAATATTGAGGTAAGATGTCCAGACTAAAAATAATATAATTAAAATAACCTCAAAATATAACTTCCTAAAATTAAATTTTAACATTTCTATAAAACAATACATTTATGTAAAATATTAAAAATATAAAATTATTAAAATTCATCGGAGAACATATTGTTTAAACAACTCACCTCATAAGATTCATGCTTCCATGATAACGCGGTTTCAAACATAGTCATGTTCATCTTCAGCCATATTACCTGATAAATCAGTCGTCCTCAACTAAAATTAAGTTCTGTTAGGAAACTTTGTCAACTAGTTAAAAATATGAACGTCTCAAAATAATGTTTCAAGTCCCGTTGGGGTCAGGATTTTTAAACTGATCCAAACCCTCTGGTGGCACCATGGCCCTGGGGTCGACTCAGCCTCTAACGGAAATGAGTACCAGACGCTTGTTCTGAAATATTAACTCTAAGTTTACCTTCTTCAATACTAATAAATAGAGTCCAGATGTTAGGCACTTAAAAAATTCAAAATAGGCAGCAAAAAGGCACTAGAAACCATTAATATAGGCACTAAAAAATTCAAAATAGGCTCTTACAAAAATGGACTACAACATAAGTTTTATAACATTTAATTTTAGGAAGTTATATTTTGAGGTTATTTTAATTATATTATTTTTAGTCTGGACATCTTACCTCAATATTAAATATTTAATATTGAGGTAAAATGTCCAGACTAAAAATAATATAATTAATAAGTTTTATAGTCTTACGTTACCCTCAGGGGTCCTCACCTAGGGGATATGTGGATGGCGACCACAAGGTGCCCAAGCTGAGCAAAACATTTCTTCCACTTACTTGTGTTTTGCACTCTTTTAACTTTAATATCTAACCTCTCTTGGTTAACTCTCGTTTTTCGACCCCGATGCTATTAGGGCATCCGAGGGCTAGGGAGTCATTCCTTTCTTCTATTTCTTCTTTCCTTTATTTTCTTTTCTTCTCCAGAAAAGCCTGACCAGAGGCTATACGATGGCAGCCCCATCACTGGTCTTGCCTTCCTTTGGCCAGCAACCAATCGAAGGAACTATTATTATGCTTTCAAGTCTTATACGAGAATTTCCCAGAAATGTTCTATAGGATCGTAACAGGCCTTGGCCTAATACTTGGAAGGAAGAAGAAGATAGTCTTACGTTAAGAATACAAACATATTTATACTATCAACAGCATGTGAATATATCAGAGATGCTTTTGGAATTTGTTTTGCCTTTTTTACAAAGAGCAGGCTTATGTACGTGCTGCAAAATCTAGCACTTTGCAGAATAATATTGAACTGTCACTTGGAAATATTTCTACACCAAATTCTTTCATAAAATTAGCTAGTTTGTCTTTCACTGTCGTCTGCTCTTGAGGCATCGTAAAAAAAACTGTTCTAAAGGTAAAAAAAAAGGCCACATACACTTGTTGCACCACTTTGTTTTGTCTGTGAACGAGGACTACAGACTGAATACAGTGTTACCAACATCAAAAATAATATTGCCAGTCACTTAAATGTTACAGCATCAGGTGTGAGACAGAGAAAGAAACTTTGAGCCATCTACCATCTTTGTCACTCACCAATGTTTGTATTGAAAATAAGCAAAGCTGTACTGTAGAACTTTCTCCAAGCCTTAGAGCCGGAGCATAATACAATAGAACATAACTTAGGACTATTTCGCTTAACGGGAATGCATGAGGTGGAAAAATACAATATTTGCCTAACAGGAGTGCATTGAGGGGAAAACCATCTACCTGCTAGGTTATTCGCTTATTGCCACCCTTATCCTAAAATATTCTAAGACAATTTATAAAAAGAACACTTGAAAATTTCTATGAAATTATATGTGTCGTGAAGTTTGTCCAATTGAATTTATTTAATTGAAATACTAGTTAATTTCGAGAAAAATGGCAAATAGGCATTTATACGCATTATAAGCTGAAATAGGCATTTATAGGTAAAATGAACTTCATGGAAAACAACACTAGGGTTGTCGGTATGAACTTATATGAAGTCACTTATACAATATCTATAATAAATAAGTGTAGGCATTTTCCCTAACATCCGGTCTCTAGTTATAAAATTCATATCAAATTCCGTTGAGGTGAATAGTTGTAACATAAAAATTTAAATGTACCTGTTGGCAGGTGCCATCGTCCTCAACTTTGTTAAAATGATGCACATACATTTATTATATACAACTTTCCTCATTAGAGGATTGCCTCAAGGACAAAGTGATACAGACAATTTTTGGAATTGATGAAATACATTTTGTAAATACATTTAAAAAATTCAAATTGTAGGCCTAATTGAAGTATACATACTATAAAGTAGAAATTTTGTAAATATGGTTTCTTAAAATTGAAATTGATCGTCTAATGGCAGCGATGACAATTTTAGAAAGATACACACTGTCCAAATCTAAGGAATTCCAAAATTTGGCTAAGAATCCTGGTATAGCACCTCTTACCCCGATCATCAATCCTGTGACAGTTATACTATCTAGTTGGTATTTATCTTTGTGATAGTCAACTGTTGGCTCATATATGGCTTTCTTTTCACAGTCAACTTCCTCATAGTAATTCTGCCCGACGGCAGGTCTTTTACTGCAATCATAGCATTTTCATGCTATGCTTGCAGTTTTACTAGGGAATTGTAGGTGTGGTAGCTTCCCGTTGCTTTCCACACTGGTGAAGGATGATGATGACTATTTAACTCATGCCCCAAATGGGAGTCAATGACCAATCACGTTTCAATGATTTCTGTTTTACAACCAATCAGAGTCGTGTTTCACGAAGTATTTATCAGTGTTATAATTACCATATTAAAGAAGGCTCCTCCTTTTTAATATTCTGAACAGGTCTGACCATTATTTTGCAGTGACTGAGCCTGTGAGAAATACGGCTACCAGATTGTATATATAGTGCATGAATGTCAACACGTGCCGCATGCGGGAGTTAATATAAAAACATTCGTAGCAATTGATTATACCACCAAAAAAAGAAACCACTGTTTGAACTTTCTTAAATGTATTTTTTCCCAGGTAACAATCCAGAAAAAATATAATTGTCATATTTACATCATACGACATCGGAAATGAATTAATATACAGTTTGATGTGTTTAATTTTTTCTCCGCTAGAGAGCATTCTTACAATATTGCGTTCCTTTGGCAATAAATAGTATGGTCTGGTTGCAGTGATAAACAAAAGAAGCAGATGAAGCGTACCTATCGCTTCTCATTTGTTTTCAAACATCGCCGTTTACATTAAATATATAAATATTTTTAAATAAGTATATTTAAATAATGATTTGTGAGTAAACAGCTTAATTTTATTCGTTAAATAGTCCTAACAAATGCCACTCTTGATTTCCAAATTCTCTAGATAAATTCACTCCTCACTTCGTGAGTCGTGAATTTATCGATAATTTGGAAATCACTCGTGGCGTTACTTATGATAATGATAAGGATGATGATGGTAATGTAATGTTATCCCAGTACAGGCCTCTGGAGGCCCTTGGGATAGTAGGAGGTTAAGGCTCCCACTTTTCTGGACAATCGACACTTGATGTCAGCCCTGCGTGACGGCCATCTTTACCCCCAGAACAAGCGTCTGATACTCATTTCCGTTAAAGGCTGAGTCGACCCCAGGGCCATAGAGCCTCCAGAAGGTTTGGGCGAGTTTAAAAATCTTGACCCCTCTGGGACTCGAACCCTCGACCTTCCGGCTTGTAGCGCAGTGCCTTGACCACTACCCTACGGATGATGATGGTCATATGATTTCGGGGACCGTTTGGGCTTTTAAAGTTTTCCTGACATTTGTCTTACAGGTGAGGAAAAACTGCCCCGACCGGGGATCGAACCCGGGCCCGCTGCGAGACAACAGCGGTGGAGCTTGTTAGCATTGAGAACATAATCAGAAAAATTGATACTCACAAAAGATTGTCTTTTGAGAAGCCTCGTGATGTTCCTACATCTCCTTTCGATACATTCTTCATGGAACAAAGGAAATTTTTGGAGAACTTCAGCAATGAATCCAACACCTTGGTCTTGTATTCTGTTCCCAGCCAACGATAGAGATATCACACTTCTGTTAGTTCTAAGAGCCTACATAAAAACAAAATATTCTTCCGTCATTGAACAAAGTTGAAAAAATAATAAACTTTTGAAAATAATGATTTCTTTAATGCAGTGTCCATTTTTCAGGGAGGCCGATCCCTTTCCCTACCTCCTTATCTGTAATCCTTTGTCGGAATACTAACAAAATAATCCCAATATTCATTAACATCTATATTGTTAGAGAATTTATAAATACAAGAAATAGACATATGTCAATCAACTATAAACATTTGGATGTTTTAATTAATACAGATGGTATAGTTCTGGCTAAGCCAGAAGATGATATACAAAGATTATACAATTTCAATTTGAGTGCCACCGGTACCTAACCCACAATTTAAAAATTTATGCTTTTCATATGTAAAGCCACTCTTGATTTCCAAATTATCAATAAATTCATGACTCATTAAGTGAATTTATCTAGATAATTTGGAAATCAAGAGTGGCATTTGTTAGGACTATTTAACAAATAAAATTAAGCTGTTTACTCACAAATCATTATTTAAATATAATTATTTTAAAATATTTATACTGTATATATTTAATGCAAACGGTGATGTTGAAAACAAATGAGAAACAATTCGTATATTTGAAGAGAAAAATTTTTGCCTAGACCGAGACTCGAACCCGGGACCTTTGGCTTGCCGGGCCAAATGCTCTACCAACTGAGCTACCGAGGCGAGTTACGATCTAGACGCAAATTTTTCTCTTATATACATTTTAATTCCCTCGCACCAAATGCTTTTGAAACCATTGCTTCTATCTTTGCAAATGGTAGCTTCTTAGTTAAGAAGACATTTATTGGGAATTTAACATTACTTTATAAAGCTAGTAAGGCTTCTAATGATGTTTTTATTATTGATTTAACATTTCTCACTGAAAGATAAATTATATTTTAAGAGAAAAATTTTCGCCGAGACTCGAACCTGGGACCTTTGGCTTGCCGGGCCAAATGCTCTACAAATTCGTATGCTTCATTTGCTTCTTTTGTTCATCGCTGCAACCAGATCATATTATTTAATGCCAAAGGAACGCAATATTGTAAGAATGCACTCTAGTGGAGAAAAATGAAACACATCAAACTGTATATCAATTCCTTTTTGATGTCCTATGATGTAAATATGACAATTATATTTTTCTAGAATGTTATTACCTGGGAAAAAATACATTTAAGAAAGTGCAAACAGTGGTTTCTTTTTTTGGTGGTATAATTAATTGCTACAAATGTTTTTTTTTATATTTTCTCCTGCATGTGCTATGTGTTGACATTCATGCACTATATATACAATCTGGTAGCCGTATTTCTTAGAGAGTCAGTCACTGCAAAATAATGCTAAGACCTATTTAGAATGTTAAAAAGGAGGGGCTTTCTTTAATATGATAAACTTTCGTTGATAAATTTGAGGCGAAACACGACTGTGATTGGTTGTAAATAAAACATCACTGAAATGTAATTGGTCATTGACTCCCAATCGGGGCATGAGTTAAATAGTCCCTGTAATTGCACTAGAAATAATGATATCTGTCAGAGCCACATCTGCCTGTAACATCTTTATGTTAATTTTAACTTATCCATAATGTTATAAGCAGATGTGGCTCTGACGGAGATGATTATTTCTAGTGCAATTACAGGGACTATTTAACTCATGCCCCAAATGGGAGTCAATGACCAATCACGTTTCAATTATTTCTGTTTTACAACCAATCAGAGTCGTGTTTCACTAAATATTTATCAGTGTTATAATTAGCATATTAAAGAAAGCTCCTCCTTACAATATTGCGTTCCTTTGGCAATAAATAGTATGATCTCGTTGCAGTGATAAACAAAAGAAGCAGTAGAAGCGTACCTATCGTTTCTCATTTGTTATCAAACATCGCCGTTTACATTAAATATATAAATATTTTAAAATAACTATAGTTAAATAATGATTTGTGAGTAAACATCTTAATTTTATTCGTTAAATAGTCCTAACAAATGCCACTCTTGATTTCCAAATTCTCTAGATAAATTCACTCCTCACTTCGTGAGTCGTGAATTTATCGATAATTTGGAAATCACTCGTGGCATTACTTATGAAAAACATTTTTTTAATTGTGGGTTAGGCAGTTATGGCACCCAATTAATAGTAGAAAAGTATTAGCTGAAAGTATCAGCTGAAAAACTCAAAATTATGACTTTTTGTGGTAAGGACCCTGTACCTAGTAAAATTTGCATAACTCACTGGCTCTATTGAACCCATAGGTTCATGGCCTCGCGGACATAAGCTCTCCATACATCCCATCCTGAGCTAATGTTTTCTAATCATCCCCTGTATAATCCACTTCCCCCAAATCATGGATGTTATTCTCCCACCTCATTCTCGGTCTACCAACTGGGCGCTTTCCTACAAGAAGCTTCCATACATATCTTTCATTCCCCATTTGTACCACATGCTCTGTCCATCGCAGTTCATGAGACTTAACTGCTCCTATAAAGACGTTGTTTAGTTGTTTAGTTTTCTCCATTTACCTGTCTGTTCATCTCTCTTTGGTCCAAAAGTTTTCCTAAGTACTTTATTCTCAAATACTTGTAATCTCCTTTCCTCCCTTAAAGTAAGAGTCCATGTTTCGCCTCCATATAATATAACTAGTAGAATAATAGTTTTATATATTTTCAGTTTAACGTTTTTTGAAAGGAGTTGGGACGTCAAGTGTCTCTGTAATACATAATAGCAAGCATTTCCAGAATTGAGCCTATGTTTAATTTTCTTGTGCATCTCATTCCTATTTGTGATTATTGTTCCTAGGTATTTGAATTCAGCCACTTCCTCAAAATTTCCCTCATTTGTCATTAGCTGTCTATTTCCATTATATAATGTATTTCTACGTGTGACCATATATTTAGTTTTATTGATGTTTAGTTGTCCACCGCTGTGGTCTCGAGGTAGCGTACTGCCTTGTCACGCAGCGGGCCCGGGTTCGATCCGCGGTCGGGACAGTTTTTCTGGGTGAGGTTTTTATCGGGGTTTTTCCTCACCTGTAAGACATATGTCAGGAAAACGGTCCCCGAAATCATATGGCCATCATCCTTATCATCATCATCCTTACCATTATTATCCTTCACCGGTGTGGAAAGCAACGGGAAGCTACCACACCTTGTAAAGCTGCAAGCATAGCATTAAAATGGACCTGCCTTCGGGCAGAATTACTATGGATGGATGTTTAGTTCAGTGAACTAGAGTAAAACTTACTTCAGCTAAGAACTTGACTCCTGCGCAGGTGATCCTGTTGTGCGTAAGATTCAAACCAATCAGAGTGTTGGTGGTATAGTCACTGTACTTAAGTTCATTGCTAATCAATTTCACTCCTTCATCATTGATATTACACAGGCACAGCGACAAATACTGCAAACTAATAAATATTTTTTTTAAAACACAGCATGAGAAAAAAAAACAGTCAATACTTCTAAAATTACTTGTAATTTTAATAGAGGTTACATTAAATTAATGTTGGGAAGTAAACATTATGAGGTATTGACGATTTTATTATACATAAGAGAAAAATTTGCGTCTAGATCGTAACTCGCCTCGGTAGCTCAGTTGGTAGAGCACTTGGCCCGGAAAGCCAAGGGTCCCGGTCTAGGCGAAAATTTTTCTCTTCAAATATAATTTATCCTTCTATGAGAAGTGTTAAATTAATAATAAAATCGTCAATAGAAGCCCTATTGGCTATAAAGTAGTGTTAAATTCCCAATAAATGTCTTCTTAACTAAGAAGCCGCCATTTGCAAAGATAGAAGCTATGGTTTCAAGCATTTGGCGCGAGGGAATTACAACGTACATAAGAGAAAAATTTGCGTCTATATCGTAACTCGCCTCGGTAGCTCAGTTGGTAGAGCACTTGGCCCGGAAAGCCAAGGGTCCCGGGTTCGAGTCCCGGTCTAGGCGAAAATTTTTCTCTTCAAATATAATTTATCCTTCTATGAGAAGTGTTAAATTAATAATAAAATCGTCAATAGAAGCCCTATTAGCTATAAAGTAGTGTTAAATTCCCAATAAATGTCTTCTTAACTAAGAAGCCGCCATTTGCAAAGATAGAAGCTATGGTTTCAAGCATTTGGCGCGAGGGAATTACAACGTACATAAGAGAAAAATTTGCGTCTAGATCGTAACTCGCCTCGGTAGCTCAGATGGTAGACCATTTGGCCCGGAAAGCCAAGGGTCCCGGGTTCGAGTCCCGGTCTAGGCGAAAATTTTTCTCTTCAAATATAATTATGAGGTATAATCATTAAAATTCATCGGAGAACATTTTGTTTAAACAACTCACCTCATAGAATTCATGCTTCCATGATACTGCGGTTTCAAACAAACTGTCTGTCTGTTTGTCCTTTGTGCATTGCTACGCCGTTCATCCGATTGTGATGGGCCTTTTGCAAAATGTTCAGGTGTTTCCCGGGAAAGTTATAGGTTATAATAAGTTGGTAAGAGGCACTCGAAAGAGCATTAAGTTATAAGTTTATGATTTGTCTTTTATGAGTTGGTTCAGTGATCCTGTCCATATTCTGCATTGTTTGTAATGGTATCGCTCACACTTTTGGTCGCATATCTTGCATTCACACGAATCACTCGGTTGGTGGAATTTTGTATTTTTGCACATTTTGTGATGATATCCGTGTGTTGATAACCTATGATTCTGTGCCTTTGTGGTTGGTTACTTCCAGTCCACTCTCTGGCATCTGAGGCGTAGAAATCTTCGTCGATCTCTTTTTCTCTCTGTTTCTTTTTTTCGATGACTTTCTTATATGGCTCCGTTGCTGGCAGTAGTATCCTTTGCCTCAGGTCCTCTAGGAAGAAGGTTTCTCTGGCTAGCATATAGGCCATTCTATTTGGTGTGTATTTGCTTGCACCTAATGCCTTTTTGATGAATCTTGGTTTTACTTTTTCTAACCTCTCCAAATCACTGGTCGATAGTTTCTCCCATATCAGTTCTATCCCGTAGGTGACGATCGGGGTGATCACTGATGCGAATAATTTCATGGCTGTGACCAATTTTAACGATGTGATGTCTTTGATACTGCACATAGCTCTTATAGCTGCTGCTGCTCTCTCCTGCACATGTGCCTAAATATCTGAATTTGTTATAGGTTATAAGAGAGTTGTAATACTCAACTCCTTCACTCTTAAAAATTACCCTTTGTAGTGAAAAAACGTGTTTTTCAGAACTTTTTGGTCGCTTAAATGGCTTACGCTGCCTAAACCATAACAAATACACCAAATTAATGTACACAGAATTGAATATCCCAAAAAAATCTACAAAAAAGTCCGCGACAGCATATGTCTATCTTTTACGGATAACTCACAATAATAATTTTTATCTTTCAGCTCATTTGATGCCAAGATCATCGGAAGGACTGGATTCCCGGGCGAGCGTAGCAGCGCATGGCGGGTATTATTTTTCAGATAACTCTCAATAACCATTTCTGTCTTTCAGCTCATTGATGCCAAGAACATCTCTAAAAATAATTATGATTTAATTTATAACTATTTTTCTTTCTACTTATTCAACTAAACATAGAAACACATTTAATTTATTTAGGCGTAGGAGCGCACGCCGGGTATTAGCTAGGTAAATATACAGGGTGAAAATTATTTAAACCGACAAACTCTGGGAGGTTGTAGAGGGACACCAAAACAAATATTTTCCCCTAATGCTATTTTTTCCTATGAGGATTATTTAAACCGCCAGAGGGCGTATTACGCTCTTCAATTGTCATGACTGCAACTGCTGTTGATGGTAGGAATTGTTTTGTCCACCAGTGTAGTAGTGAATTGTATCTGTTTACTAATGGAGCGATACACCTGGAGTGAGTACTAGTCATTCAAAATATCTCTGCAGGCGGAAGAATTTCGAAGCTCTGTTTGTTGCTACACGTGACGTCATATAAGGCAGTGTATACTGTCAGTGTCCCACGTCCCATTCCCCTCTACACTCATAGATAGCAGTGTCACGTGCTCTATTCCTGCATAAACACGACTGCAGCGCCCTCCGTCAACAACTGCACTTACTCCTTAAACGGGTATTACACTGATATGTGTGGGCCGGTGTTGTTGGGGACTGTTTAATTGGGACATATCTCCTACCTAGGCCATTAAATGGCAGGCACTATTACAATTTTCTCGCCAGAGCATTGCCAGAATTGCTGGAAGGACATCCCGCTCCCTATAAGACAACGCATGTGGTTCCAACATGACGGGGCGCCGGCACATTTCAGTCGTCGTGTGCGTCGATTCTTGAACCAACGGTTTTCAGAAAAGTTGATTGGGAGAGGTGGTCCTGTACCATGGCCTGCTCGATCGCCAGATATGACCCCTTTAGATTTTTTTTTGTGTGGGGAGAGATGCGCAACCTTGTTTACACAACTCCTGTTGCATCAGAAAAGGATCTGGTTGCCCGGATAGTAGCAGCAGGAGGAGCAATTAACGATGCCCCTGGAGTTTTTGCCCGTGTTAGACAGAACATGATCCGCCGGTGTAACCTTTGTTTACATGTCAACGGAGGCATTTTCGAACCTCTACTGTAATTTAAGTAATTGCGTTGTGTTAATGTGTTGTCTCTTGGTAATAAAAAATGCAGAAGTGTTTGTTGGTTTAATTAATTTGCCGCTAGAGAAATCTTCCTCTACCGGTTCAAATAATCCTCATAGGAAAAAATGACATTAGGGAAAAATATTTGTTTTGGTGTCGCTTACAACCTCCCAGAGTTTGTCGGTTTAAATAATTTTCACTCTGTATAGTAAATTATTTTCTGTTCACAGAGATCCATAGACTGTCATTTGCGCTAGATTAGCCAAAAAAATGAATCAATATAAAATGGACAATGCAATTCCTTTGCTTACTTAGTTTCTTGTAGAAGTATGAAGTAGTTCATTTGACGAACTGGGTTCCCATTGAGACATAGATCTGTTATGACCGCAGTATGCGTGAGTATGTTGGCAATAATGTCTATTTCGATATACGTTAAATTACAGTTCTCCAACCTGGAAAACACAAAAACATACGTCACTCAGAAGCAAATAGAATTTATGGTCCGATTTTGATTGTTTATACCATATGTGTTTCTTTTGTTAATTAAATTGTATATATCCAGTTACTGCGTGAGAAAACAAACATGGCGGCCACTAGAGCGATTTTTAAATTAAGGCTTTCAGATAAACTCTCACTTCTAACACGATAGTTGTTTACAACTGATATTTTGAGAACGCCTTTCTTGTTTTATTTCAGTGGTACCTGCCGAGATTAGTTGCAAACATCTACAATTACTCCCAGTGGAGAGTTTTTTAAATTTTCACATCAGCTGAATCCCCGCTCCTAATGATCCGATTTTTATGGTTAAGATAATAGTATCAATGACGTCCACCGCTGTGGTCTCGGGGTAGCGTGCTGCCTTGTCACGCAGCGGGCCCGGGTTCGATCTCCGGTCGGGACAGTTTTTCTGGGTGAGGTTTTTATCGGGGATTTTCCTCACCTGTAAGACAAATGTCAGGAAAACTTTAAGGCCCAAACGGTCCCCGAAATCATATGGCCATCGCAATCATCATCATTCATATTCATCTTAGGATTAGGGACTCCCCTGGCGCACCATTATCATCATCATATCATCGGGGCAACGTAACCCGGCTTCCAGGTGCTTCAACCTCAGAAGTGGGTTACAAGTACACCATGCCAGGAGAGAGACCAGGAATGTCGAAAGACAATCTGGGGCATTTGAAAAAAAAAATAACAATGACGAAATAATAATAATAATATTTAATTTTTTTTTTTGCAAATGCCCCAGGTTGTCTTTCGACATTCCTGGTTTCTGACCTGGCATGGCGCACTTGTAACCCACTTCTGAGATTGAGGCGCCTGGAAGGCAGGGTTACGTTGCCCCGATGATATGATGGGTGATGATGATGATATGAATGATGATGATTGCGATGGCCATATGATTTCGGGGACCGTTTGGGCCTTAAAGTTTTCCTGACATTTGTCTTACTTCTTCTTCTTCGGCTTTCCCCCACTTATAGGTTTGCCGTCTTCAGTTTCCATTTATCTCTATCATTCCAATCTCCCTCTTCCAAATTCCTATCCTCCATTATTGTTCTGACGTAGGTTTTCCATTTCCATCTTGGTCTGCCGCGTTTATTTCTTCCAGGGGGTGACCATTAGTATATATTTTTTGCCATCTTTCATTTTCCATTCTTTGTACATGGCCATACCATTTAAGTGTTTGATTTTCAATCCTCTTAACAACAGATGTGGTGACATTCATTTCTCTCCACAGGAATTCATTTCTTATTTTATCCTGCCTTGTTTTTTGGAGGCTTCTTCTAAAATAATCAAATTCAACTGTTCTAATTTTATTCTTTTGTAATTCCGTCAAAGACCAAGTTTCGCTTCCATATGACAAAATATTCTGTATTATGCTCTTATAAATTTTCATTTTAGTTTTCTTTGTACATTTGTCTTACAGGTGAGGAAAATTCCCGATAAAAAATCTTGCACAGAAAAACTGTCCCGACCGGGGATCGAACCTGGGCCCGCTGCGTGACGAGGCAGCACGTGTGATTGTGGGGCTTCAGACACTTGTTGGAAGGTGGAAGCTCATAGATTGAATCTGTTGTCAGTGGTGTTGTGTGTTGGCTGCATACTAAATGAGTATTGTGGGTCGTAACTATGCATTCTCATCTCAATCCGCCATTTCCTGTTTATACACATCACGCCTCGTGTCTACTTTCAATAAATCTCCAAGTTCTCTTCATGCGCCGAATAACTTGAACGTTCCTTTTAGGCTTTGGCCCCTAATTCAGTGCTTTGTGCCCGAGGACATTTCCTGCACAATGTCAACATTCATTACTCCACTCTGTTCTACTTTTATGTTTCTGTCTGCGTACGATCTATTTCTCTATAAGTTTTTTCAATGAACTTCTTCATTAAATACAAAAACACGAAGAGAAAATAAAGAAAAAAACATAGAGTTGGCATTATACAGTAAATACAACACTGTAAATTAAGGACCAAAATAATTGTATTTACATACAGATTTTCAGTCCACCGCTGTGGTCTCAGGGTAGCGTGCTGCCTTGTCACGCAGCGGGCCCGGGTTCGATCCCCGGTCGGGACAGTTTTTCTGGGTGAGGTTTTTATCGGGGTTTTCCTCACCTGTAAGACAAATGTCAGGAAAACTTTAAGGCCCAAACGGTCCCTGAAATCATATGGCCATCGCAATCATCATCATTCATATTCATCTTAGATTAAGCTTAGGATTAAGGACTCTCCTGGCGCACCATTATCGTCATCATCACCCATCATATCATCGGGGCAACGTAACCCCGCCTTCCAGGCGCCCCAACCTCAGAAGTGGGTTACAAGTACGCCATGCCAGGAGAGAAACCAGGAATGTCGAAAGACAAACCTGGGGCATTTGGGGGGGGGGAAATATATATACAGATTTTCAATGTCTACACATCTTTCTGTTGCCTAAAATTTTATTTTCCTTTTCCACTCGTCCTTATCCATCCACTCCAGCACTCTTGTTCTCATTCCACTTATCTCTTCCGTACACGAGTTTCGAGGTCTTCCTTTCTTTCTTCTTCCAAGTGGACACCGCTCCAATGTTTTTTTTTGGTAACATTTCTTCTCGCATTTGTCGTTCATGCCCATACCAATTTAATAGCTGATATCTTATATAGTTTGGAAAGCAACGGGAAGCTACCACACCTATAATTCCCTAGTAAATCTGCAAAGCATAGCATGAAAATGTCATGATTGCAGTGAAAGACCTGCCCTGGGGCACAATTACTATGGATGGATGGATCTTATATAATCTACTATTGAATATTTCATAGTCATTTTTTTTCTCATATGACTTTAGGTCATTTTTTTTTTTTTTTCAATTTTGAACATATAATAGGACCAGTAATAGTAAAATTTTCTCATGGCATTTCATCCAGTATGGGACCGGTGCCCACCCAGCATCGTGAGGCATTTGGTAGCTACAATAAGTAGTGGCTACAGGTTGACAAAACCAGCTATAACGGCTGGGGGAATCGACATGCTAACCACATGTCACCTCTACACTGGCTGATCATCTCTGTGATTAACACGTGGATGTGAGACCAGCAGCCGGATGGTAGACCATGTAGCGCCAGGAGTTAAAGCAATAGTGACTTATGCGTTTGAATCATGGGTACTTAAAAAGTCCAGTCAATAAATATTATCAGTATTTGAAAGGATAATTTTGGTCCTGGCTCCTGGAGAATTAACAATATTTTGTAATTGAATAATTCAATTAAAAATAAAAGCATTGTTAATTTTATTATAGCTGCCGTCTCGGTAGACGCGTGGCTGTCCCAGGTTGGAATCTGGCGGTTCCGGAGGACATTGGTGGTGGGCCACACAGAATATTTCAAATTTTTCTTGGGGATCTCCTGTTTCTCTCTATTTACTATTAATATAAAATTAAGGAATATTCACCTGAAAGGTCCGTCTCCTCAACTTAATTAATCATTTAACTGTAGCGCTTTCGGGACTTGTCCCATCATCGGCAGGATTCAAAACTGGTGTTTCACTGAAGATCTGGCAGAGAGAGTTGCATGTATTGGGTTCGTTTTCGTTTATCAGGCTGTCGTTGTTGTGAGCTGCTTTCATGATTTCCATCTCTTCGAGTACGTTTATCTTCGCTGGATTATTTTCTCTGTGCATTACTGTTAGGGTGTTTTCAATATTTAACATGCGATGTCCTTCATGGATAACGTGTTTTGCATAGCTTGATTTACCTTCTGCGTGAATGAAGTCTCGAAAATGTTATTTGAATCTGATGTTAAAACTCCTGTTTGTCCTTCCTATATACAATTTGTTGCAGTCCTTACATGTCAGTTTATAAACTCCTTTGCTGTTGAAAATGTTATTTTCTTCAATGTTATTGTTTATTATGTTGTTTAATTTGTTATTGGTTCTGTATGCTATTTTGCAGTATTAACTTTTTATTACCAATTATCACTCATCCAGGAATGACTTCTGTCTCCTTGTATGATCAACAAATAATGTATCTGATCCAGAATTAAAAGTTATTTCCCAATAGGTTGTGTCCCGATAAGAACGGGAATGTGTGAGGACTGTAGAAGCATAGAGAACCGTAGAAGTGCACGCAAGGGAAGAGGTTAAACCAGGACAGGAAGAGAGAGATAAGATATAACCTTGCATGTCACTTGTAGCTTAAAGGTCATTGAAAACAAATCGAGAAAAACACTTACCTGAGTGTTGTAATTGTTGGATACAGCTTGAGGCATCTCCCTGTGGCCCGCAGGACACCCGGTTCCACATTTATACCTGCCAACATCCAATATACTATATTTGATTAGGACTTTCACGGTTAGATAGTAACACAGGATTGATGTTCGGGGCAAGAGGTACTGTACCAGGATTCTTAGGCCAAATTTTGGAATTCCTTAGATTTGGACAGGTGTATCTTTGTGAAATTGCAGAATTGAGCCTATGTTTAATTTCCTTCTGCATCTCTTTCCTATTTGCGATTATTGTTCCTAGGTATTTGAATTCAGCCACTTCCTCAAATTTTCCCTCATTTGTCATTAGCTGTCCATTTCCATTATATAATGTATTTCTATGTGTGACCATATATTTACTTTTATTTATATTTACTTCCAGTCCCAATTTCTTAGTGTTACTCAATAGTGTGCGTGTTGTCCTTTAGTATCTCCTCGCTATCGGCCAATAGTACTACATCATCAGCATAAACTAACAGCTTATTAATATCATTGAGTTGTAAGCCTTCCTCATCCTCTAAAGATTTGATGGCATGCTCTAGTACAAAATTAAATAGTAGAGGAGACAGTGCATCTCCTTGCTTCAACCCATTGTGAATTTCAAAAATATCCGAAAACTGTTTGCCTACACGCACCCTACTCTTTGTGCCATTTAGACACATTCGTATAAGTCTAACTAACTTTTTAGGAATTCCGAACTCCAGCAGGATACTATATAACTTTTCCCTCTTAATTGAATCATATGATTCTTTGAAGTCTACGTATAGTTGATGTACAGTACAATTATATTCCCATTTCTTTTCTAAAATCTGTCTTATACTAAAAATCTGATCTGTTGTAGACCTGTCTGTTCTAAATGCACATTGATGATCTCCTAGAATGTCATCAATATAGTAATAAAGTAACTTATATTTTTATCGTCTGGCCATGACACGAAAATTGAATGTTCGGGCAGGACAACATCTGTCGGGTCCGATAGAGTCAAATATAGCATGGAATATACTGTTATAATGCCGGTAATAGCTGAATGTGGGCTCTTGCCTCCTTTATCATCTTCCTCCATTCTCCATAGTGCCAGTGAGTTAGTTATATATGAAGTCATTTACCTTTCATTTTAATTATCTTCAAATTCTCAAATTTCTCTGGATTTTCGTACTGAATTTGTATCTTTTGTTGTTTTTCTAAGCAGCTGAAAAATAAATCATAATTAATCAGGAATCAACGAGTTGCGATTGCAGAATAGCTCATTAATTATTGGTTATTACACCTTATCAACCAGACAAGTACAGGACATTTGGTCTTACTTTACCGCTCAAGGTCATGCACTTATCATTCCTAAAGCTATTTGAAGGGGTTGTTTCTTTCAGTGTCCAGGTTGGAAAGAAGAAGAAATGAAGAAGTGAGGCAGATGATAGATATGGAGGAGACAGTGGTGGAAAAACGAGCTCTTCAGTGGTATGGCCATGTCAGGAGAATGGAGGATGATAGGTGGCCCAAAACTCTTTTGGTATGGTCACCTTCTGGTAGAAGGAAACGGGGCAGGCCAAGAACAACTCGGAGAGGAAAGATCCATAGATTGATGAACGACCGAGGTCTGGAGGAGGATGAATGGCGAATGGGAATACAGGGTAACCGCTGAAAAGTGGAGTAAAGTAAAGTAAGTTCTTTCAGTAGCCGTTCACTAAGGCAACTGACACCACGCGCTTTCTGTCGCTGTCGCCGGTGCGAAACGTATTCCATTGTACAACCACATTAGCTCGGAGCTAGTTTGACAGTTGAGTGTGTTTAACTGCACGATCTTGGCCGGTAAAATAAAACCAAATGCCCTGTACTAGAACATTCCAGCGCTGTTATAACTAGAGCCCGGATGTTAAGCACTTAAAAAGTTTAAAATAGGCAGGCAAAAAGGCACTAAAAATATCAAAATAGGCTCTTACAAAAAATAGACAATATAAATTTTTACGTAAAGAATATAAACATGTGCTATCAATAGCATACGAAGATATCAGAGATGATTTTGGAACTTGTTTTGCCTTTTTTACAAAGAGCATACTTATGTTCTGCAGTTGCATTGTGTACGCTGTGAAACATGACACTTGTTCGCGCAATTCACTGACATTTTACACACACATTGCAAAACAATGTCATTTGAAAATATTTCCGCACCAAATTCTTTCATGAAATTGGTCAGTTTGTCTTTTACTGTTGTCTGTTCTTTAGGCACCGTAAAACAACTGTTCTAAAGGTAAACTTACTCACTTTCTCTTACTCACTGGCATTATCGAACCCGTAGGTCCATGGCCGCGCGGACATAAGCTCTCCATACATCCCTATCCTGAACTAATGCTTTACAATCATTCCCTGTATAATCTACTTCCCTCAAATCATAGTTAATGTTATTCTCCCACTCATTCTTGGTCTGCCAACTGGGCGTTTTGCCTCTGGTTTTCCTACAAGAAGCTTCCATGCAAGTCTTTCATTCCCCATACGTGCAACATGTCCTGCCCATCGCAGTCTACGAGACTTAACTGTTCTTATTATATCTGGCTTCCTATAAAGACCATGTAGTTCATTGTTATGTAGTCTTCTCCATTCACCTGTCTGTTCATCTCTATTTGGTCCAAAAATTTTCCTAAGAACTTTATTCTCAAATACTTGTATTCTCTTTCCTCCCTTAAAGTAAGAGTCCATGTTTCGCATCCATATAATATAACTGGTAGAATAATAGTTTTATATATTTTCAGTTTAACGTTTTTTGAAAGGAGATGGGACATCAAGAGTCTCTGTAAGTTCTACAGGTAAAACAATAAAAAAATAATAAGCCACATACATGTTGCACCGCTGTGTCTTTGAATCACCTGTCTGTGAGCGAGGACTACAGACTGAATTCAGTGTTACCAACATCAAAAATAACATTGTCAGTCACTTAAAGGATTCTATGCAATGATATGTGTCATGACGTTTGTCCATTTCAATTAATTTCATTGAAATACTAAGTAATTTCGAGAAAAAAAGTCAAATAGGCATTTATAGGCATTGTAAGCTGAAATAGGCATTTTAGGCAAAATGAATTTCATGGAAAACAACTCTAGGGTCATCGGTATGAACTTATATGAAGTCACTTTTACAATATCTATAATAAATAACTGTAGGCATTTTCATAAGTAATGCCACGAGTGATTTCCAAATTATCGATAAATTCACGACTCACGAAGTGAGGAGTGAATTTATCTAGAGAATTTGGAAATCAAGAGTGGCATTTGTTAGGACTATTTAACGAATAAAATTAAGCTGTTTACTCACAAATCATTATTTAACTATAGTTATTTTTAAATATTTATATATTTAATGTAAACGGCGATGTTTGAAAACAAATGAGAAACGATAGGTACGCTTCTACTGCTTCTTTTGTTTATCACTGCAACCAGATCATACTATTTATTGCCAAAGGAACGCAATATTGTAAGGAGGAGCTTTCTTTAATATGGTAATTATAACACTGATAAATATTTGGTGAAACACGACTCTGATTGGTTTAAAACAGAAATCATTGAAACGTGATTGGTCATTGACTCCCATTTGGGGCATGAGTTAAATAGTCCCTAACAACCGGTCTCTTGTTATAACATCGCAGAAACTTACGACCGCTACCTGTAAAGCGAAATTGATCATCGTCAAAACAAAACCACTTGACCTGCTCGCTTTTCATTGGTTATGGACACCAACGTACGATGTAGAAGCAATAAGTACGTGAAAAAGTAGTTTCCTTCATTAAATTAAAAATATGTCCTCTGAATATACTTGTTTTTCTTCGTCAATAAAAATAATAATATTCAGAATATGTTAAATATATTCTAAAATAAACCTAATGAATGATTACAACTTAAAACAGTTTATTACATTTGAATGATGCTTCAATCGATTCTGATGCAACAAAATGACTGAAAGTGTTGATTGTTCTGTTGCTGTATCGCCATCTAAATTAAAAAAAAAACACGAGTCTGGCAAACCTTTGAATAGCGGTAAAAAAATATTTTAAATGTATTTTACAAGTTCAGTAAAAAATCTCACTTTTCTTGTAATCTACTCCATTCAACGATCACATGTCTTATATACTTGACACGTGCACCTTGTCAATGTGACAGTAATTGTGGCGCGAATGGCGGAAGGATACAGTTGGTGTTTGTTTATGTTAGGACCACTAAGAGCATATCACCCGTTTAAGTAGTAAGCGCAGTTGTTGACGGAGGGCGCTGCAGTCGTGTTTATGCAAGAATAAACCACGTCACACTGCTATCTATGAGTGCAGAGGGGAATGGGACGTGGGACGCTGACAGTGTATACTGCTTTATATGACGTCACGTGTAGCAACAAACAGAGCTTCGTGATTCTTCCGCCTGCAGAGATATTTTGAATGAGTAATATAGAGGCAATCATGTTAAGCAGCGAGACGAACTGAAAATAAAGATATGAAAATAATAGCATAAAAAGTGAGTAAGACTACCTTTTTTTCAGGTCATCTTCAGTCTGGGAATCGGTTGGAACTTCTTCTGGAAATGACTGATAACTCGCATCTTTTAGACCGATCACACAAACTTCTGGTATGAAATTGGCCAACTCCTCGACACAAAATGTATTGAAATCGTTTATAAAACTGCACTTGTTTACATCACTACCTGGAAATTAGCAAAATTATGTTATTTATATGTTTAAAGCAAACCGCTGTGGTCTCGAGGTAGCGTGCTGCCTTGTCACTCAGCGGCCCGGGTTCGATTCCCGGTCGGGACAAGCTTCCTGGGTGAGGTTTTCGGGGGTTTTCCTCACCTGTAAGACAAATGTCAGGAAGCTTTGAGGCCTAAACGGTCCCCAAACATCATCTGGCCATCATTACCATAAGTAATGCCACGAGTGATTTCCAATTTATCTAGAGAATTTGGAAATCAAGAGTGGCATTTTGTTAGGACTATTTAACGAATAAAATTAATCTATTTACTCACAAATCATTGTTTAACTATAGTTATTTTGAAGTATTTATATATTTAATGTAAACGGCGATGTTTGAAAACAAATGAGAAACGATAGGTACGCTTCATTTGCTTCTTTTGTTCATCACTGCAACCAGATCATATTATTTATTGCCAAAGGAATGTAATATTGTAAGAATGCTCTCTAGTGGAGAAAAAATGATACACATCAAAGTGTACATTAATTTATTTCTAATGTCGTATGATGTAAATATGACAATTATATTTTTCTGGAATGTTATTACCGGGGGAAAAATACATTTAAGAAAGTGCAAACAGTGGTTTCTTTTTTTGGTTGTATAATCAATTGCTACAAATGTTTTTTATATTAACTCCCGCATGCGCTATGTGTTGACATTCATGCACTATATATACACAATCTGGTAGCCTTATTTCTTAGAGAGTCAGTCACTGGAAAATAATGCTGTGACATATTCAGAATGTTAAAAAGGAGGTGCTTTCTTTATTATGATAAACTTTAGTTGGTAAATTCTAGGCGAAACACGACTGTGATTGGTTGTAAATAAAAAATAATTGAAACGTGATTGGTCATTGACTCCCAATTGGGGCATGAGTTAAATAGTCATTACAAACCACTAGGACGAAGAAATGTAGGAAGACCCAGTGAAATATAGACAGAGTAATTCTATAATGAGATGGGAACAGACTTGATTATGATGATGATGATGATGATGATGATGGGGGTTCGGTGTGTTGGTAGATTTCCTACTTAAACCCTAGGAAGTCATGAATAAATCACTTAGGTTACGAAATATGAACGTGATAATAATTGGAGGGTAATTAAATGAAGAATCTCACGAACACGATTGTGTCATGAAAACCTGGGTGGGTCATGTTGCTAGCGGACCCGCCCCATCACTTATAAAAATGACTCTCTTCCACTTCCATTTAATACCTCGTAATGCTCTTACATTTTTTATTACTTCAAATTCTAACTCGAGTAAGAAATTTTTGAGAAGGAGGAAGTGGCTGAATTCAAATACCTAGGAACAATAATCACAAATAGGAATGAGATGCACAAAGAAATTAAACATAGGCTCAATTCTGGAAATGTGTGCTATTATGTATTGCAGAGATTCTTGATGTCCCAACTCCTTTCAAAAAACGTTAAACTGAAAATATATAAAACTATTATTCTACCAGTTATATTATATGGGTGTGAAACATGGACTCTTACTATAAGGGAGGAAAGGAGATTACGAGTATTTGAGAATAAAGTTCTTAGGAAAATGTTTGGGCCAAAGAGAGATGAACAGACAGGTGAATGGAGAAGACTACATAACAATGAACTACATGATCTTTATAGGAAGCCAGATATAATAAGAAAAGTTAAGTCTCGTAGACTGCGATGGGCAGGACATGTTGCACGTATGGGGAATGAAAGCTTGCATGGAAGCTTCTTGTAGGAAAGCCAGAAGGAAAACGCCCAGTTGGTAGACCAAGGATGAGGCGGGAGAATAACATTACCTATGATTAGAGGAAAGTAGATTATACAGGGAATGATTGGAAAGCATTAGCTCAGGATAGGGATGTATGCAGAGCTTATGTCGGCGCGGCCATGAACCTACGGGTTTGATAGTGCCAGTGAGTAAGTAAGTAAGTAAGAAAGAAATTTTTAGTATGATATTGATACGGGGGGAGAGGAGAATACGAGTATTTTAGAACAAAGTTCTTAGGACTATTTAACTCATGTCGCAAAAGGTAGTCAATGACCAATCACGTTTCAATGAATTCTGTTATACACCAATGACAGTAGTGTTTCACCTCGCTCTTTATCGATTTCTCTTTATCAGCTCCTGCTTTTGTGATAAAGAAAGCTCCTCCTTTTTTAATATTCTGAACAGGTTAGACCATTATTTTTCTCCAACAAATACATTGAATATAGCAAATAATGAATAGATTCAGTGATTTTACTGAGTTGTTTATTCAAAATATAAATGATTAAAACCTATAATGTTGATTATAATGGTTTGATGTGTTTCATTATTTCTCCACTAGAGTGCACTCTTACAATATTGCGATCCTATTTGGCAATAAATAATATGATCGAGTTGCAGTGAATATACATAACCTCACATTTCTAATTTGTTTTCAAACATCGCCGTTTACATTAATTATATAAATATTTTAAAACACCGGTAACTATATTCAAATAATTATTTTTTAGTAAACAGCTTAATTTTATTCGTTAAATAGTCCTAACAAATGCCACTCTGGATTTCCAAATTCTCTAGATAAATTCACTCCTCACTTCGTGAGTCGTGAATTTTGGAAATCACTCGTGGCATTACTTATGACAATTTTTGCGATATCGACATATTCCGCGCGAAAATGTGACGTTATCATGCAAGTTTTTTTAGCTACAACAGATGGCAGTGAGGAGTTTTTCTTGCGAACGTATTTAATGATATCTAATTACGTTTTTGTTAGTGAATTTTATTGTAAAAAAGGAACATATATTTTTATCGTCCGAACATCATCCGATAATTGAACGATTGGGCAGGATCCGGTAATAATACAATTAGGCACGCAGTACTTATTTGGGTTATTTTTTTTATTAAAAAAACCAGGAAGGTCTATTTATCGATGTATATAATATTATTTTGTCGATTTTGGACATTTAAATCCATAAATATTAATTTTTTTAAATGGTGTCGCTGTATTCTGCGAATGTGCAAATTTTTGATTGTTATTTGGATTTTCCCGTAACTTGTATTTTTTCATATTTTGGTACACTTTTCTCTGAAACTATGAAAGATAGGAGAATATTTTTTGGCTTGGATATGCAGTTTAAAGACCTCTATAATAATAATAAGCTAAATTTATATTTCTGCTGTTGGTAGCGTTTGAAATTTAAAAAAAATGTATGCAACATTCTTAACAAAAAAAAGTTGGTTTTTTAATTTTTTAAAAAAACAAATCACAATCCATATCTGAACACAAGCAAACCTTATTATTGTCAAATGAATTATGGACAATAGCATACTAAATGTTGGTAACAATTGGATAAGTACTTTTTGAGAAACTTGTACAAGACAATACTTTTAACACTTAAATTGGCAAAACACAAATTTCTTCTGTTAGATATTTGAATGTGGCGGACCGCAGTGAAAACGGAATCTTGTATAACTGTTATTATTAGGTATATTGTATAATTAGACACACATTTAAGTGGTTTATTTTTGTTTGTTTTCTTCTGATTTATTTAAAATATTAAATTAATTGAACCAACTGATGTATCTAAAAGGATACATTACGAATTTAAGTGTTAACAACTGTCCACCGCTGTGGTCTCGAGGTAGCGTGCTTCCTTGTCACGCAGCAAGAACCGGGTTCGATCCCCGGTCGGGTCAGTTTTTCTGGGTGATGTTTTTATCGGGGTTTTTCCTCACCTCTAAGACAAATGTCAGGAAAACTTTAAGACCCAAACGGTCCTCTAAATCATATGACCATCGCAATCATCATTCATATTCATCTTAGATTAAGCTTAGGATTAGGGACTCTCCTGGCGAACCATTATCATCATCATCACCCATCATATCATCGGGGCAACGTAACCCCGCCTTCCAGGCGCCCCAACCTCAGAAGTGGGTTACAAGTACGCCATGCCAGGAGAGAAACCAGAATGTCGAAAGACAAACCTGGGGCATTTGAAAAAGAAAAAAAATACTTTTAACAAGTTGGATTTTTCATTTTCATTTTTTGTATTTTAAATTATTCATGAAGTATTCATGTGTAAAAAGTTAACGAGAGCTTCATTTTAATTGCGGCTTTACTAGGGAATTGTAGGTGTGGTAGCTTCCCGTTGCTTTCCATGCCATGATAATGTTATTGATGATGATGATGGCCATGTGATTTCGGGGACCGTTTGGGACTTAAAGTTTTCCTGACATTTGTCTTACAGGTGAGGAAAACCCCAGATAAAAACCTCACCCAGAAAAACTGTCCCGACCGGGAATCGAGACCACAGCGTGGACACATATTATATAACCTAGGCCTATATATATATATATATATATATATATCCACCGCTGTGGTCTCCAGGTACTGTGCTGCCTTGTCACACAGCGGGCCCGGGTTCGATTCCCGGTCGGGACAGGCTCCTGGGTGAGGGTTTTTTCGGTTTTTTCCTCACCTGTAAGACAAATATCTGGAAGCTTAGGGCCCAACGGTCCCCGAAAATCATCCGGCCATCATCATCATCATCATCCTTTCACCGGTGTGGAAACTAACGGGAAGCTACCACACCTACAATTCCCTAGTAAAGCTGCAAAGCATAGCATTAAAATCGTATGATTGCAATGAAAGACCTGCTCCCGGGCAATTACTATGGGTCGATATATATATAACATTTAAAGCTAGTGTGACGTCATATGAGTGTAATAGTTATATTAACAAACTTCGTAAAAACACGTAACTTTATGAGGCGAGATATAAAAAACATTTTCTCCAACTCATATTAAATTGAAAAATACCTCATGGTGTTCTTCCCACTTTAATTTTCAAATAACATCATTAAATGTATCCCGCATTTATCATAAGTAATGCCACGAGTGATTTCCAATTTATCTAGAGGATTTTGAAATCAAGAGTGACATTTGTTAGGACTATTTAACGAATACAATTAAGCTGTTTACTCACAAATCATTATTTAACTATAGTTATTTTAAAATATTTATATATTTAATGTAAACGGCGACGTTTGAAAACAAATGAGAAACGTTTGTTATGTTTCACTTGTTCATCACTGCAACCAGATCATACTATTTATTGCCAAAGGAACGCAATATTGTAAGAATGCACTCTGGTGGAGAAATAATTAAACACATCAAACTGTATATTAATTCATTTCTGATGTCCTATGACAATTATATTTTTCTGGAATGTTATTACCTCGGAAAAAAATACATTTAAACATGTGCAAATAGTGTTTTTTTTGTGGTATAATCAATTGTTACAAATTTATTTATATTAACCTCCTCATTCGCTATATGTTGACATTCATGCACTATATATACAATTTAGTAGCCGTATTTCTTAGAGAGTCAGTCACTGCAAAATAATGCTATGACCTATTCAGAATGTTAAAAAGGAGGTGCTTTCTTTATTATGATAAACTTTAGTTGATAAATTCTAGGCGAAACACGACTGTGATTGGTTGTAAATAAAAAATAATTGAAATGTGATTGGTGATTGACTCCCATTTGGGGCATGAGTTAAATAGCCACCGGAATTATATTTTTAAAATGCTAGATTAAGAAATTTAAATTGTTAAAATTACTATCTCTAAGTATAGAATATAGTCCCGCATTACATAACACATTTCTTATACTAATCTCTAATTATACAGTGACTTCTCGGTAATAACCGAGGTTAGACATGGGTGCTATTTATTTAATAAAGTTTTAATGTAAATAGTCTTTGAAGTGTTACTTTTTTCTTCATTTACGTTTGATGAACTTCTGTAAATACGGTAGATGTGCAATATTTCACGCTGCGTGGATGTTTAGAAAATGGCGCTCGCAAAAGTCATCGATGTGATGTAATTTGATATTAGATACTTACTTACTCACTGGCACTATCGAACCCGAAGGTTCATGGCCGCGCGGACATAAGCTCTCCATACATCCCTATCCTGAGCTAGGGATAGCTTTAATTTTAATTTACATAAGAATAAATTCTAAAAATAAGTTATAAAAATATTTTAAATGTTACTTAAACACAGAATAAGCGTTATAATTCACAACAATAAACTGAAAAAATAAATAATAGTTTTAAAAAACTAAAAAAAAAACACGCTTTATTAGAAAACCGAACTAAAAAATTGAAAAATAATTTTAATTTCCAACACGCTTGGGATAAATAATTTAACCATCAAAAGTGTGGGGTGTTGTTTACCAATTAATATATTTGATAATAAACAGATATTGGTAAAAGTAAAGTCTCTAAGAAGGAAATGTAAAAATCATAAAAAGCACCCCACGCTTTTGATGGTAAAATTATTTATCCCAAGCGTGTTAGAAATTAAAATTATTTTTCAATTTTTTAGTTCGGTTTTCTAATAAAGCGTGTTTTTTTTTTTTAGTTTTTTAAACTATTATTTATTTTTTATTTTTTAGTTTTAATATTTTACAGAATAAGATAAAAATGTAAATATCTTTAAATTCGATACTCTTGTAGTATGAGCTCAAAGTAATACTCTTCTAAAAAAACCTCCCAGCCGGATTTGAACCAGCGACCTATGGATTATTGAAATTATATACCATTAGAGTTCACCGTTCTACCATCTGAGCTGTTACAACGATTGACTAAATGTCGATAACTCCGCAACCTATTATACCAGTTTTCATTTTTTTGATTTTCTGATGATTCTGGCCAGGAATTTAGAAACAAAATATGAAATTATTGTATTGTCACGGGGTCCTCTACAAGTATACAAAGTTTCAAGTCGATCCAATGATTTTAAGTGGATGAAAATCGCGTTGAAAGATTCCGTTACATAGATAGATAGATACAGGTCAAGCTAATATAAAGCGTGTAAAAATCAACAGAAAATGTTTCTATATTTGAGCCGTAAACATATTCCATTGTTAATATCCCGTATTTCTATCTCAACCTTTGATTCGGCTATTAGACTTTTTTGTATCCTTTCTGGTGAAAAAACCCACACACACACACACACACGTATATATCCCTCAAGCAATTAACCACAAACTGGTGCAATAATAATTTTTCAGTCCCTTGATTTTCTTTTTGAATTTATGTAGATCGAAATGTCGCACGTAATCCCCTAAAAACAGAGAGAAGCGATTAAAATGCAACGTTGTCGCAGAGAGCACGAAACCCTTGCACGTGTCCTTGGGGCCTGTCCGTTCGGAGAATCACTGAGAAACATTCGGCACCACACTATTCGAAATATGATGGCAGAAGCCTTGCGAGATTTTGGATACACAGTTTATGAGGAAGTTCATGGTGTGGCCACTAATGGGAGTAACAGACGAATAGATATTATTGCATTTAGGCCATCTTCTAAAATTGGTATGATATTAGATCCCACAATCCGTTTTGAGACTCATAGTGGCCAACCTGAGGAAGTTGACTCTGAAAAGAAAGCCATATATGAGCCAACAATTGACTATTACAAAGATAAATACCAACTAGATAGTATAACTGTCACAGGATTAATGATCGGGGCAAGAGGTACTATACCAGGATTCTTAGCCAAATTTTGGAATTCCTTAGATTTGGACAGGGTGTGTCTTTCTAAAATTGCCATCGCTGCCATTAGAGGATCAATTTCAATTTTAAGAAACCATGTACCCTCAGGGGTCCCCATCTAGGGGATATGTGGATGGCGACCACAAGGTGCCCAAGCTGAGCAAAACATTGCTTCCACTTACTTGTGTTTTGCTCCTTACTTTTATCTTTAACTGATCTGGTATTTCTTCCACTTACTTATACCAGACTCTTTTAACTTTACTATCTAACCTCTCTTGGTTAACTCTTGTTTTTTTCGACCCTTACGCTATTAGGGCATCCGAGGGCTAGGGAGTCTTTCCTTTCTTCCATTTCTACTTTCCTTTATTTTCTTTTCTTCTCCAGAAAAGCCTGACCAGAGGCTATAAGATGGCAGCCCCATCACTGGTCTTGTCTTACTTTGGCCAGCAACCAATCGAAGAGACTATTATTATGTTTTCAATTCTTATACGAGAAAATTTTCTATAGGATCGTAACAGGCCTTTGCCTAGTACTTGGAAGGAAGAAGAAGAAGAAGAAACCATCTTTACAAATTTTCTACTTTATAGTATGTATACTTCAATTAAATTTCAAATTTTTAAATGTATTTACAAAATGTATTTTCATAAATTTCGAAAATTGTCTGTATCACTTTGTCCTTGTGGCAATCCTCTAATGAGGAAAGTTGTATATAATAAATATTAAGACATTTATATCATGATCTCTTATTCGGGCGTCGCTCCATACACGATTTAATAACAGAATTACAGGCCTACCTTGTTGTTCCTGTGTATCATGTATGGATGTTTTTATTTCGCTAGCCGACAGCTGCGATGATCTTCTCTCTCGTTTTGGTGCCATTTAGAAACAATCTATAATACTCTAAATTATATTAATACTTATTGGCAACAAAAATGTTTGTCGTACAAATTTCTGCTTATTCATAACAAAACAGCGTTTCCTTGGTTACACCTAACAAATCATATTCTAGTATTATTAGGACATTGCCTTCGTTATATACAAGACACCTCTCAACATTGTGGTCATTCAGTGCCTGTGGTCCTGTATCACTGCTGATTCTATCGAAGCTGTAGTTCATGATCGCTCATACATAAGCTCTCCATACATCCCTATCCTGAGCTAATGTTTTCCAATAATCTCCTGCATAATCATAGTTAATGGTGGTCTCCCACCTCATTCTTGGCCTGCCTATTGGGGGTTTTCCCTCTCGTTTTCGTAGAAGGAGTTTCCAAAATCCTCTTTCATTCCCCATTCGTGCCACATGTCCTGCCCATCGCAGTCTACGAGACTTAACTGTTCTTATATATCTGGTTTCCCATAAATATCATGAGGTTCACTGTTATGTAGTCTTCTCCATTCACCTGTCTGTTCATCTCTCTATAGTATAGAAAATTTCCTAAGTATTTTATTCTCAAATACTCGTAATCTCCTTTCCTCCCTTAAAGTAAGAGTCCATGTTTCGCACCCATATAGTATAACTGGTAGAATAATAGTTTTATATATTTTCAGTTTAATATTTTTTAGAGAAGTTGGGAAGTCAAGAGTCTCTGCAATGCATAATAGCTCGCATTTCCAGAATTGAGCCTATGTTTAATTTCTTTGTGCATCTCATTCCTGTTTGTGATTATTGTTCCTAGGTATTTGAATTCAGCCACTTCTTCAAAATTTCCATCATTTGTCATTAGCTGTCCATTTCCATTATATAATGTATTTCCTTTTGTGAACATATATAGTTTTATTGATGTTTACTTTCAGCCCCTATTTCTTGGTGTTACTCAGTAGAGAGCGCCCGTTGGCACTTAATATCTCCTCGCTGTCGGTAATAATATTACATCATCAGCTTATAATCGCACTAACGGTCACAATTTTCGGTGTTTCACAAAAAAACTCAGTATATCCTATTAAAATAAACCGTGAAAGATATTATCAAAATTCCCGCCCCGTAGGCGAGTGGTTAAGGTAAGAAGCCTTGGCACAGAGCTACTGGACTTGCGCTGGTTCGAGTCTCCACGGGGGAAATAAATTTTCTCATGGTATTTCGGTCAGTATGGGACCGGTGCCCACCCAGCATCGTGATACATTTGTATACCTGCAATAAGTAGCGACTCCAGGTTGAGAAGACCATCTATAACGGCTGGGGGACTCGACATGCTGATCACATGCCACCCCTACACTGGCTGGAAGATCATCTACCTCTGTGATTGACACATGTGAATGTGAGGCCAGCAGCCGGATGGTAGGCTAAGGGCCTTGTAGGCCTGTTGCGCCAGGAGAGATGAGATATAATCAAAAAATGAGCGAAATCAGAGAATTAGACGTGGAGGTTTACCTGAAATCCTAAAACTGACTAGCAACCGCCATGTTTGGTTCGTCTTAGCGTATATCATACAATTACTTACTCACTGGTACTATCGAACCCGTAGGTTCATGGCCGCGCGGACATAAGCTCTCCATACATCCCTATCCTGAGCAAATGCTTTCCAATCATCATAGTTAAAGTTATTCTCCCACCTCATTCTTGGTCTACAAACTGGGCGTTTTTAGTATAATGCAAAGCTTCCTGATTCCTGACTACCTTCTCCTGGCCACCCAATTTCCTGTAAAGCGACTATATCCAAGGGTGATTTATCTAATTCCCGCGTTAATATCTCTAGTGCCCCGCTATTGTATAAAGTCCTAACATTCCATGTTCCTAGGAATATGTCCCTGTGTTTGAGCCTTTGGCATGGGTTCCCTGAAGTAGTCCCCGCCCGGAGAACCGAATGGGGGACTATTTGACCTCCGGAAAATTTTACCCCAGTTGAACCCATGTCCGCATTTCTTGACGGTTGTTTTATTTGGATTCCTTCCTCCAACATTGAATTTTCTCTTTCATTGCTATTTACTGCCAGATATTCTGTTTTTTGTAAATTTACTGTGAGGTCAGTGTGTGGAGTACTTATATCAGAGGGAGAAGCAAGAGAAGTGTTGAGCAGGACTGTACCTGTGCAGAACGCTGGCTCCATCGCAACCCCGTTACGTCATCCACTTGAAAGCAGATAGACACAGGGAAGTGCAATTAAATTTGAAGGGTGTATCCACCCTCTTGTAGTAGCATATTGTGATCAAAGTCACCCTCTGACTATAAAATTTAATATGCAGGGTGAGCTTCTGCATCTAGCCCCCCCCCCGCTCTCTTCCGACCTAAATCATCCATAACACTCTTATCTCGTGTTTTTACCTGTTTTCTTCAGTTCAAGCGATGTCACCATCCTCCTGAGCTCTGAAATATATTAAACTTCATAGCATACGGATCAGCCTCGTGGTCTTGTGGTCGAAGGTTCTCACTACAGTTCATTAGATCCCGCAATCGATTCCCCCTCAGACTACAGATTTTTGTATACCTTTGGCGTTTAATTTGTTTTCTCGCTTCACGAAAAACTAAGAGTATCACATTCGATACCTTCAGAGCTTCAAGTTCTTATCATAACTGAAAGGGTTACATCCATACATAAATGATCATGGAAACCCCATAGTACGCAATATAGGACACATCATCATCATCATCATCATCACTTCGTGATACTTTACAGCTCTTCAAGCTTTTGAATACCTTGAGGCCCCATTTACAATTGCAGACTCAGTCTATGGCTCAACATTTTTTATAGCTACAGGCTTTCATGGTCTATTGGTGCTGTCCAGTGTGCCTTTCCTGGGACTTGTGTTTGTCCCTTATCGGCGAATTCGCGTGTGTATTCTGTATTGGGTTCAGCTGGTATACCCTAGCCTACACGGCGATTTTATGGGGATTTATTTTATTGTTTGAGTAGTGTGAGATTTATATGGATATTGTTGCCAAGGCGAATAGATCTCGCTTGATTGGGGTATAGGACACCTTCCACAATGGCGTACTACACATAGAAACATATTCGACACATTAAACCACCCATAGTATTCAGCATGAAATAACCAAGATCAGAAGGGTCAGCGCAGATTGGCGTGGCTCATTCCGGTCCTGAAAGTTATCAGCGACACGGTTTCCGATGCCCCAATTAAGCGAGATCTACCTGCCTTGGAATCAAACATCCACATTATATCAATAGCAATAGCACATGCTAAAATAGAATCAACCCCCATGTAACCGCCGTATAGGCTAGGGAAAAACAGCGAAACCCAATACTGCACACACCTACGCGAATTCGCCGTCAAGGGCCAAATAACAGTCCCAGCAAAAGGCACACTGGGCAGCGCAAACAGCTGTCAACAACAGTCAGTCAGTTCAAGTTCTTATAAATATTTATATATTCGTTTCCAATTACAGTCTTTAGATGGCAGCATCCATCGCCGCTTATGCGAATACGGGAGTTTTGCACGCCCACCAAGGTCCGGGGGACGGCCAACAGTTGTAAGGCCTGAAGAGGAGGAGGCTGTTTTCATCATTGTAGAGACACAATGCTCTTAGGACAGCAGATGGCGGTAATGGAGACTACTAAGGGAACAACGATTGTATCTATATTATCTACAGCGTGTACAAGCCTTGTCTCCTGCACGGGTGATGTTCTGCCAGTGGTTCCTCCAACAATGCGGTGTGAATCATAACTTTGGAGCTGTCGTGAGGCAACATTCACGAGGGATGGGATCCAGAATTTGCACAACCAGCAGGTGTGGGCAGACACGAATCGCAACACATCATCAACAGAGATTCTCAATTAACATCTGTGCAGGCTTTGTTGGTGATAGTTTGTTGGGACCCTACGTTCATCCGAACAGGCTCAATGGATGTGAATACACACGTTTCTTGCGCAATCAATTACCTCGTTACTTGGAAGACATGCCACTTGGCTGATGTTCTTCATGCATGATGGTGCCCCTGCACATTACAGTCTGTCTGCTTGCGCGACCTTTACAGAACTTTTATTCATATGTTTAGTTACACTTATTGTAGCGTCCAGATCATAACTGTCAGTGCTATTTGTTATTCTTTGCCCGGGCCCATCAGAGGCAAATATTGATTCATCTTTCCTGTGTAGATTTAATAACATATATTGATTATAGACAAGAATCCCTTAACAGACTGTAGTAATTTATGATTCGTTATTAAACTCAATATATTATTTTCAACCGTGAAAGCTAGACGGGAAAGGGGAGCTAATGTAACGTTGAGAAAGCTTGTAGACAGCAGTAGCATGACTAGCAAATAAAATAATTAGACATTCTTATTTACTTAAAATAAGATTTAATATATATATATATATATATATATATATATATATATATATATATCAATTGTAAGTCTGAAGTTGAAATATTAAAAAAAAATATTAAACATAAGTTATACTTGGTCATTCTAAAGTTTAAAGAAAACAATAATAATAACAAAAATAATAATCTTTACGCACTCAAACACCCATGCATTCCTTTTTAGTCCAGCCTAGGGTACCCTATCCTGGCTTACCTGACCAAACTCAAAACAACACAGCTCTCCTTGAGCTCACGTCCTTCAGATAATAACCCAACTAACTGAATGAGTTGAACGAATGAATTATGCAGTTTACCACTTGAATCGCCTATTTGAGAGTTCCGAGGTAGAGGGGAAGTTGCACACTACAAACAGAGCAAAGGGAGGGGTAGGAAGGAGAGTGGGAGTAAACACAAAGAGAAAGGAAATTGGCATAGTTCATTAATCTCACTGTAGAGGGACGATAACAGTACAGATGTTTCGTACCGAAATAGCACTTTCGGTACACGCTCGCAGGTACGTTAATCGAACATTTGGTCTCCGCTGGATTGGTAGAGGAGGACCAATTTCTTGGCCACCACGATCTCCCGATTTAAACCCCTTGGACTTTTATCTTTGGGGACACCTCAGGTCTTTGGTGCATTCAACAAGCCCTGTTGTTATGGTTAGGGTAGCTGATTTAGGGCGTAAAGGACCTTTGGAACATGGATTACTAGTGAACGGTAAGATCGTGTGATTTACCTACGGATTACGTTAGCCGAGCGGCATGGCTGATGACTTTATAGTAGAGGGTATTCGAGACAAATAAATAACTAATTAAATAACCATCTATATTTAAAAATTATTAGAACAATTAATTACAAATAAATAAATTAGCCTAACTTATTTTAATACATATTCATGGGGGAGGGAAAGAGAGAGAGGTTAAACCGCGGTATGTTGAAACTTCGCCCCATACCGGGCCAGAACCCATATTACTTCATACTACTTAAATTTATTTCTAAACCTATCCATCTTGATCTCATTATAAAGGCCCCCATTTTATCCTATTAAGAATAACATGTGCAGACTTACCACAGCTGTGCTCGGAAAACTACAACACTGCCGTTCAGTCACTTTTCGCTTATATGACTTCCATTCTGATGGCCTAACTGTAATCTCTCTCTCTTTCACCAGGCATAGTAAGTTCATAGGCCCTAACGGTACATTTGTCCTGCTGTCTTTTGGAATGCGAAAACCCTGACCTTCTCATCCTTAGGCTATATTTCGTTTTGGATGTTTTCAGAACCTCAACTGTAACTGTATATGATTTGATATAGACCTAACTGTACTGGTCAAGGTAAATCTGATTACATATTCTGTCTAATATGAAACCTATAATATTACTAATATGAAACCTATAATATTAATACTATTTAAAATAATTAATTAAAATATCTAGTCCTAAATTATCCTAAATTATCCTATTTATAACACCTGTGGATGATGTAATAACTCTCCATGCACGCATTGTGGCAGCCTGTCAGACAGTACGCACTACACCAGGCATTTGTTATCGTGTTGGAGACTCAATGCGAACAAGAGAGCGGCCTGTATTGAGGCACAAGGAGGTCACTTTGAACATTTCATCCGACAGAACAAAGCGCTCCAACAAGTCCCTTGCATTTTTGTCGCCACGTACTAACATTCATAAAAGTTCGAATAACTCTGTAATTATCAATTTCCGGACCCATGTTGTAATACACCTTTTTTTATTTTCTCCATATGAGCAACTCATTCCTGAAATTTTGCCGTTGAGTTACGTTACACCCTGTATATATCTCCATCTTACATTATCTTAGACGTTTGAAGAATGTTTTTCCAGTTTCGTTAAAACAAATCCTTGTGCAGAATCTTGTGTTGCCACACTTCGATTATTGTGACATTATATATAATGATTAGTCCACCGCTGTGGTATCGAGGTAGCGTGCTGCCTTGTCACGCAGCGGGCCCGGGTTCGATCCCCGGTCGGGGCAGTTTTTCTGGGGGAGGTTTTTATCGGGGTTTTTCCTCACCTGTAAGACAAATGTCAGGAAAACTTTAAGGCCCAAACGGTCCCCGAAATCAAATGACCATCATCATCATCATCCTTAGCATTATCATCCTTCACCGGTGTGGAAAGCAACGGGAAGCTACCACATCTACAATACCCTAGTAAAGCTGCAAGCATAGCATGAAAATGCTATGATTGCAGTGAAGGACCTGCCTTCGGGCAGAATTACTATGGATGGATATATAACGATCTAAACCATGACTTGTCGCAGATACTGCAGCGTGTTCATAATGCTTGCGTTCGATTCATTTTCAATATCCGCCGTTATCACCATATTTCCGAACACTTTAATAACCTCTCTTGGCTCCGTCTTACTGACAGTCGTAAATTGCACTCTCTTTCACTACTTTTCAAGCTTCTGAATTCCTACATCCCTACTTACCTGGCGTCCAGATTTGAGAAGTTATCCTCTTACCACAATATTAACACCAGGTCACAAGATAGCAGTCTGCTAAAATTTCCTCTTCATAGCACTTCCTCTCATTCTACTTCCTTCACAGTAGCCTCTGCCCGCTCCTGGAATCTCCTTCCTCAAGATATCAGGGGTTGCCGCACACTTGGCACCTTTAAGTCACGCTTATACAGTTACCTGTTGTCTAATAATTAATTGTTCTCTATTTATTTAAATTTATGCTATGTCATTCATAATTTTTTCTCGTTTTTTTATTTATCTTGTACGTATTATACATTAAATTCGTTAAATTTAGAGTAAATCAAAATACATTATAAATATTAATTGTATTGTATTCATAACATGTAATTGTTTATGTTTATTGTAATTTAGATGTAAGACAATTTTTTTTTTGTATTTTCTTAAAATCTGGTTGAGTGGCAGACAAGGCCTTAAGGCCTTAACTCTGCCAGGTAAAATAAAGCTATTATTATTTTTTTTATTGCGGATGAGCCCATGTAGGACTACGCAAAGTACTTAGAGGCGTTTCCTTTCAGCCCAAATTTCTTTCATTCTTTTGCTATGAACTTTCTTTCTATCATCTGTCCAAGTTGTTCCAGTTTTTTTCTTCGGTTTGTCCTCTTGGTCAACTTGCCACTTATTCACCTTAATTCTAAATATATCTCTGTTTGGGATATCTTCTTTAGTAATTCCTGCCAATTTTAAGTCCTTTTTGACTTCACCAATCCACTTCATAGTATCCACTGGAGCTTTACTTCTGTTTTCGTAGAATTCCATTATCTGTTTTGTAAGTCTATTTGAGTTCATTCGTTTAATATGGCCATAAAATTTTAACCTTCGTTTTCTAATATCACTATGAATGTCTGTATATATTTTTATTTCCTTTTTACTTCTGAGTCTAAATGCTTCACCTATGACTTGTGGACCTAAAACTTTTCTTATAATTTTGCATTTTTTTTTCACTATATTTTCGATTTTTTTTTTTTCAAGATTAACGTTTCTGCTCCATAGAGGCACTCTGGTTTAATTACAGTGTTATAGTGTCGTAATTTCGTATCCGCCATGGCCGGTCCCAAGCCCGGATGAGAAAGGAGGAGGGAGAGGAGTAACAACCTCGTAAGAAACCAGGGTTCAGTTGGCTCCGACTGATAGTACTCTGTAAGGGCCCCTAGCCAGGGTTACGGTGAAGACCTCAACGGCAGATTTGGCGCAGAAGGAGTCCTTCATCACGGCGGATCTGGCGGACGTGGCAACCCTCTAGATGGGGTTAGTACATCCAGAAGCTGGACCTAAAGCTTTGAGGTGGCAGCCCCACCAATGGTCTACTCTGCATAGCGTTGGTACCGCGATCAGAGGAAAACATATCACTCGTATTCTTCATAATGGACGGAACAGGCAACTCTTGCCTAAACCAGGAAGTGAAGAAGAAGATATGCATTTTTTATTATAAGTGTTGTGAGTAAGCCGAAATGCTGTTTCCATTTTTTGGCATCTACTTTTATTGGCTTTAGTTTCAATTCCATTTTCCTGAATTATTTCACCAAGATATTTAAATTGTGAAACTCGTTTAATTTTCCCATATTTGGTTTCCAGGTATTTTGGTGCTTATTCATTGCATGAAATATATTATTATTATTATTATTATTATTATTATTATTATTATTATTATTATTATTATTATTATTATTATTATTATATGACATGTTTAAAAATATATAATTTAATGAAAAACTCTTTGAGAGGATTTGGGATGGCTGGAGTCCCTGTAATGCATAAGAGAATTAGTTAGTAGAGTTGGGATAAAGTAATGGGTTTTGAATTTGATGGGGCATCTTACCATGTGGTGCCGGGAGAAGGAGATGGGGTGTGGTCTGTGAGTCACAACACGCGCTCAGACGCCAACAGTTGGCTGCTAGCGCTGTCAGCAGCATGAACTAGTGTTGTTCAGTCCGCGGACTTTCAAACATTTCCGTAAGTACCGGCACTTTCACTTCATTCTATTTAAGTCGTGCAACAACACAGAGTGGAGTTAATATCAGTGTACATGTTTTAAGTATGAAATTTTATAACAAATATAAAAACGACAGCTTGCGAAAGAAAAGTTCATAAAAGCTGAAAAACGATTAACTAACTCACTGATCGAACCCGTAGGTTCATGGCTCTCCATACATCCCTATCCTGAGCTAATGCTTTCCAATCATTCTCTGTATAATCTACTTTCCTCAAATCATAGGTAATTTTATTCTCCCACCTCATTCTTGGTCTACCAACTGGGCGTTTTCCCTCTGGCTTTCCTACAACAAGCTTCCATGCAAGTCTTTCATTCCCCATACGTGCAACATGTCCTGCCCATCGCAGTCTACGAGACTTAACTGTTCTTATTATATCTGGCTTCCTATAAAGACCATGTAGTTCATTGTTGTGTAGTCTTCTCCATTCACTTGTCTGTTCATCTCTCTTTGGTCCAAAAATTTTCCTAAGTACTTTATTCTCAAATACCTGTAATCTCCTTTCCTCCCTTAAAGTAAGAGTCCATGTTTCCCATCCATATAGTATAACTGGTAGAATAATAGTTTTATATGATTACGCAATATAATAACTAAAGTTTGGAAGTTGAGAACCTATAAAATACCTGAAAAAAAAATACCTAGAAACTGAAAAAAAAGGACGTAAATTGTGTTGCTAAAGAGTGGATAAAGACAATCTCGCTGCCTTCACCCTCTGCCCGAAGTAATTTTCACAAATTAGCAACTACTTAAAAAATTTGAAGTCGAAATACAATAGTTCAGGCGGTCAATACGCTGGTGGATAAAAATAATGGGATAAACAAAAGTGTTTGTAATGTGAAAAGTCTTTGCAAAGTAAAACTAGATGTTTTTTTTTTTAAAGAAATTGGAACTCAGACTAGTCTGTGCGGTTTCTTGAATTATACAAATGGTACAGTAGAAGAAGGTAAAATTGCAAAAAAAGTAAATATGGACCAATATAGAAAAAAAGCCGAAAAAGGACAAAAATGACGGATAAAATCAACCACTTTCTGGCCTACAATGACCCAAAAAGTATATATATTATATTAGGCATCATCCTCAGATAAATAAAAAATGATTTTTCCTCAACTTTCGAGTCCTGATAATGACAAAAGTCTCCGTAAAATGTAGCAGTGAAAACTGGATTTTTCTTTTTCTTCTTCTTCTTCTTCTTCTTCTTCTTCTTCTTCCTTCCTTCCAAGTATTAGGCCAAGGCCTGTTACGATCCTATAGAACATTTTCCCTCCAGTGTTTCACAGGACGGCCCAGTGATCTTCGTCCTCTTGGTATATAATTATAAACAGCTTTGGGGATCCGATTTGTACTCATTCTTTCAAGATGGTGTTTCCAATTTAGTTGGTACTGTTTAATATATTCCAAAATTGGCGTAGTCTTCAGTTCTTTTTAGATATCGGTGTTCCTTTTCCGATCCCATCTGGTGTAACTGGATTTTTAACACTATTAAGGGTCGTTTTCACCAACAGAGGTAAATGTATTACGCCAGTTTAAGCTATGTATTGTATATGGAGAAAACTGGACTAATACAGTTACCTCTGTTCGTGAAACTGGCCCTAATAGAATAAAATCAACTTACAAGCTACTCAGATAATATTTTTAAGTCTTCTTTTAGGTCAAAGTAGGTTGGATAAAAAGAGCAATGTTGACATTCGTGAAAAGTTAAAAGATCAAAACACAGTAATGTCCAAACATATAAAAAAAATTGTATTTAATAAATAAGGTGTGATTTATATAAATATTTATTTAATGTAGCATCGGTGACAGCTGTTTCAATACACTGCAACTTCTTCAGACCAATGTCATAAACACAAATAATTTCTAAATAGAAAAAAATAATGTATTTATGACATTCCTCTGAAGAAAACACAGTGTATTGAAACAGCTGTTATGAATGTTACATAAAATAAATATTTATAAAAACCTTCATGGTTTTATCTAATCTCCATCCATCCATCCATAGTAATTCTGTCCGAGGGCAGGTCTTTCACTGCAGCTTTACTAGAGAATTGTAGGTGTGGTAGCTTCCCGTTGCTTTCCACACCGGTGAATGATGATGATGATGGCCATATGATTTGGGGGATCGTTTGGGCCTTAAAGTTTTCCTGACATTTGTCTTACAGGTGAGGAAAACCCCCGATAAAAACCTCACCCAGAAAAACTGCCCCGACTGGGGATCGAACCCAGGCCCGCTGCGTGACAAGGCAGCACGCTACCTCGAGACCACAGCGGTGGGCTTTTCTAATCTAATATACAAAAATGAATGTTTGTTTGTTTGTGCGGCCATACCGTTGATCCGATTGTGATGTTTTTTTTTCAAAATGCTCAGGAGATTCCCGGGATGAACATAGGCTATAAGAGAGTTGTAATACTCAACCCCTTCACCCCTAAAAATCACCCTTTGTAGTGAAAAACGTAAAATAAAGTCCTTATTTTGATGATTAAATGGCTTACGCTGCCTAAACCACAACAAATACACAATATTAATGTAGACAGATTTGAATATCTTTAAAAAAAACTCCACAAAAAAGTGCACGACAGCAAATGTTTATCTTTTACGGATAAGTTACAATAACGAATTTTTGTCTTTCATCTCATTTATGCCAAGAAGATCGGGATAAGTAGATCCCCGGGCAACGCCGGTAATCAGCACGGGGTATCTAAAAATATGTACGATATAAATTTATAATTATTTTTCCGTTTACTTATTCAACTAAACTTAAAAATGCATTAATTTTCATTTATTTAGGCGTAGCAGCGCACCGCCGGGTATTAGCTGGTTTATTATAAATACATCTTGGGTTTTCGTCAAGTAATCACCAAATAAAAATAATTGGTTAATTAGTGGATAAGTGTTGAGAACATTCTAGAAGTGGACAAACAAGTTTCCTGGTTTATGTCGCCTTAATATGAATGTATGAGTGAATTGTAAGTATTTTTTAAATGTTCGTGTTGTCTCAGAGGTGGCACAGCATTGAAATTATTACTCATCTGGAGAGACCCTCCACGTACTTGCTACACATAACAAATTAGATTAGTTGCTATTACACTCATATGACGTCACACTAGTTTAAATGTTATATTACTTTTTAATTATATAAAGTTACAGGTTAAACTATATAAACAGTGTTTTGTTGCATATATACTGTCCTTAGGTTCATGGCCGCGCGGACATAAGCTCTCCATGCATCCCTATCCGGGCTAATATTTTCAAATCATCCCGTTTATATTCTGCTTCCCTCAAATTGACGTTAATGTCAATCCCCAACTTCGTTCTTGGCCTACCAACTGGGCGTCTTCCCCTCTGGTTTTCCTACATGTTGTTTCCATGCCCCTCTTTCTTTACCCAATAGTGCCATATGCCCTGTCCATCACAGTCTATAACTAACTCACTGGCTCTATCGAGCCCATAGGTTCATGGCCGCGCGGACATAACGCAGTTTAAAACACTTAATTGTTATTTTTATAATATCTGGCTTCCTATAAAGATTATGTAGTTCACTGTTATGTAGTCTTCTCCATTCATCTGTCTGTTCATCTCTCTTTGGTCCAAAACTTTTCCTAAGAACTTTATTCTCAAATACTGATGTAATTTTTTTTTTCCTCCTTTAAAGTAAGAGTCTACGTTTCGCATCCATAAAAAATATGGATTAATAATTATTTAATTTGTGTTTAATATTTAGATGGTATAATATAATAATAATAATAATAATAATAATAATAATAATAATGATTATAATGATGATAATTATGATGACGATAATAATGATGATAATAATAATGATAATAATAATAATAATAATAATAATAATAAAGTGAAAGTAAAGTGATCCCATAACAGGCCTCAGGAGGCCCTTGGGGTAGTAGGAGGTTAAGGCTCCCACTTTTTGTAGACAATCGGCACTTGATGTCAGCCGGGTTGTCAGCCCTGCGTGACGGCCGCCTTTACCCCAGAACAAGCGTCTGGTACTCATTTCCGTTAGAGGCTGAGTCGACCCCAGGGCCATATTGCCGCCAGAGGGTTTGGGTCAGTTTAAAAATCCTGACCCCAACGGGGACTTGAACCCTCGACCCTCCGGCTTGTAGCTCAGTGCCTTAACCACTACGCTACGGCGTGCCCCCAATAATAATAATAATAATAATAAAATGAGACGTTTAAAATAAAATGTAATATTTACGTCAGAGGAAGCATTCATTAATTTCCGAGAACATGACATTCAGAGACTCTAGATGCTCCGATAATAAACAAACGGTTGGATGACAGCATCACGCCGCAAATAATATAAAGAAGATAGCATTTAAGACCATAATTCTCTCTTAAACAAGTAGCAAGTAATATTACACTCTGATAGAAATGTATCAAATAATGCCGAACCTCTATTACGTATTCAAGTATATTGACACGATCGTCATTTAAATAAATTTGTTTTTAATTTTGAATATTGCATTTGTGTCCCGCGCCGTAGCCGAGTGGTTAAGGCAGGGAGCCTTGGCGCAGAGCTATCGGACTTGCGCTGGTTCGAGTCTCCGTGGGGGAAGAAATTTTCTCATGGTATTTCGGCCAGTATGGGACCGGTGCCCACCCAGCTGACCACATGTCACCCCTACACTGGTTGATGATCATCTACCTCTGTGACTGACACATGTGGATGTGAGGCCAGCAGCCGAATGGTAGGCTAAGGGCCTTCTAGGCCTGTCACGCACTTTCTGATATACATTTGTAAACAAATATATCTTAATTGAAAGTGTGCAAAATAACATAAAGAAGAGTACGTTGTTATTCGCTTCTATCGCTATGTGGCTTAATGTTAGATGTTGGCATGTTTATTTTTCTTGCAATTCAAAGAATGTTAACAGTGTGTTACGTATTGCAGATATCGTAACTGCAAAAGACGACAACAAAATACAGCGTGACATAGGAAAGTTGTTTATTTTCAAGCAAAATGAATTTAAATCTACATTTATAACTTTATGTATTATTACGGATGAAATACTAAGGGCGAACACCCACGTTATAATCCATCCATCCATAGTAATTCTGCCCGAAGGCAGGTCCTTCACTGCAATCATAGCATTTTCATGCTATGCTTGCAGCTTTACTAGGGAATTGTACGTGTGGTAGCTTCCCGTTGTTTTCCACACGGTGAAGGATGATGATGATGGCCATATGATTTCGGAGACCGTTTTGGCCTTAAAGTTTTCTTGACATTTGTCTTACAGGTGAGGAAAAACCCCGATAAAACCCTCACACAGAAAAACTGCCCCGACCGGGGATCGAACCTGGGCCCGCTGCGTGACAAGGCAGCACGCTACCTCGAGACCACAGCGGTGGACGCCAATTTATAATGTTGAGTAAAAGGAAAAATGTTCAAAATCTCTTGTTAATTGATTTTATTTTGATTATTTTATTTTATTTCGTAACCTTGGAATGTATCCCCTATACAGAGTGAAATTTATTTAAACTGACAAACTCTGGGAGGTTCTAAGAGGACACCAAAACAAATGTTTTTCCCTAATGCCATTTTTTCCTATGAGAATTATTTAAACCGGTAGAGGGCGTATTACGCTCTTCAGCTGTCATGACTGCAACTGCTGTTGATGGTAGGAATTGTTTTGTCCACCAGTGTAGTAGTGAATTGTATCTGTTTGCTAATGGAGCGATACACCTGGAGTGAGTACACTGATATGTTGTTGGGGACTGTTTAATTGGGACATATCTCCTACCTAGGCCATTAAATGGCAGGCACTATTACAATTTTCTCGCCAGAGCATTGCCAGAATTGCTGGAACACCTCTAGCTCCCTACAAGACAACGCATGTGGTTCCAACATGACGGGGCGCCGGCACATTTCAGTCGTGTGCGTCGATTCCTGAACCAACGGTTTTCAGAAAACTTGATTGGCAGAGGTGGTCCTGTACCATGGCCTTCTCGATTCCCAGATATGACCCCTTTGGACTTTTCTGTGTTTGTTTATACAACGCCTGTTGCATCATAAAAGGATCTGGTTGCTCGGATAGCAGCAGCAGGAGCAATTAACGATACTCCTGGAGTTTTTGCCCGTGTTAGACAGAACATGATCCGCCGGTGTAACCCTTCTTTATATGTCAATGGAGGCATTTTTGAACCTCTACTGTAATTTAAGTAATTGCGTTGTGTTAATGTGTTGTCTCTTGGTAATAAAAATGCAAAAGTGTTTGTTGGTTTAATTAATTTGCCGACAGAGAAAATCTTCCTCTACCGGTTTAAATAATCCTCATAGGAAAAAATGACATTAGGGAAAAGTATTTGTTTTGGTCTCCCCTACAACCTCCCAGAGTTTGTCGATTTAAATAATTTTCACTCTGTATACCCATGCAAATTACCATTCCATATTGACGGTTTCTGTATTCGCGGCATATTTGCGGAACATATCCCTCGCGAATAAAGACCTTTTACTGCATTATACAGCTGACTAACTCATATTCTCGCACGTAAGGAAACATAATTTATTGCAGGAAGGAGGGGGGGGGAGGTGGCACAGTTTCTTAGATCCGTTATTGAACTCTGGTATGAACTTGTTAATGGACTTTTCTGTCAGATAAAAAGTGAGACCCAGATGTGACGTGAGTGGTGCAGGTCCAGACATAAGAAACAAATGTGCTTATCGTCACGCAGGAAGTCATTCAGATTAAGCTTGGAACGTTATATTTAGTTTGTCGCTTACTTCACTTCTTAATCACAACAGACTACGTCACTCAACATTCTTATGTTCTATACCAGTTATGTTGCTCATATCTAATGCATTTCCAGTGCTATTATGCATTACAGAGACTCTTGACGTCCCAACGCCTTTCAAAAAACGTTAAACTGAAAATATATAAATCTATTATTCTACCAGTTATGTGAAGCGTGCCCATCTAGTTTGGAAGTTGGCACATATAAATTTGAACTGGTTCATAGCTTTATTTATCTAGGATCTGAAGTAAATTGTAGAAATGACAGTTCAGCTGAAATACATCTGCGGATCATGGCTGCAAACAAATGCTTTTTTGGACTCAGGACAATGTTTGGATCTCAGTTTATATCTAGAAAGACAAAATGTATAAAGTTCTCCTTAGACCAGTGTTAACACATGCATCAGAAACTTGGACCATGTTGAAATCTGATAAGGAATTATTAGGGCGTTTTGAAAGGAAGATACTGAGATCCATTTTTGGTGCCGTGAAAGAAAATAATGCATGGAGAAAGAGATACAATAATGAATTGTATAAATTGTACAGTCAGCCAGATATTTTGAATTTTGTTAAAGTTAATAGATTCGCATGGGCTGGACACATTATTCGCATGGACAACAAAAGGATTACAAAAAGAATTTACAATGAACAACCTCTATTGGCCAGAAAAGTTGGAAGATCTAAATTAAGATGGGAGGATAGTATAATTCAAGACATTAAAATTTTAAAAATAAAAAACTGGAAGAATGAAGCGCAGAACAGGGAAGTCTGGCATAGGTTTCTGAAGGCGGCCAAGGCCCACATGGGGCTGTCGAGCCAATTATGATGATGATGATGATGATGATGATGATTCTACCAGTTATATTATATGGATGTGAAACATGGACTCTTACTTTAAGGGAGGAAAGGAGATTACAGGTATTTGAGAAAAAAGTTCTTAGGAACATTTTTGGACCAAAGAGAGATGAACAGACAGATGAATGGAGAAGACTACATAACAGTGAATTACGTGGTCTGGTTTTAAAAAGTACAAAAAAATAGTCTTACATCTAAATTACAATAGACATAAACTATTACATGTATATATATATATATATATATATATATATATATATATATATATATACACACACACACAATACAATACAATTATTATTTATAATGTAGTTTCATTTAGTTTAGATTTAACGAATTGATTATAATATGTACAAGATATTAACATAGTATAAATTTAAATAAATAGAGAAAAATTAATTATTAGACAACAGGTTGCACGTATGGGGAGTGAAAGTCTTGCATGGAAGCTTCTTGTAGGAAAGCCAGAGGGAAAACGCTCAGTTGGTAGACCAAGAATGAAGTGGGAGAATAACATGAATTATGATTTGAAGGAAGTAGATTATGCAGGGGATGATTGGAAAACATTAGCTCAGGATACGGATGTATGGAGAGCTTATGTCCGCGTGGCCATGAACCTACGGGTTCGATAGTGCCAGTGAGTAAGTAAGTAAGTATTGAGTGTCAAATATATTTTAAGGGGAAAACTTCTGGCTTCTGAAATGTATTTTTAAAGATGATATAGAAAAACAAGATTAGATAAAATATCAAACAAGAATAACTGTTGGTTTATATCTCACAAGCCACTTGCCGCCACTGCTATCACAACACGAGAGAAAGTAATTTGTACGAGAACAAAAGAAGATGAGAACATTTGAAAATAGAACTGGATAATTATTGGTTTATTTGTCACGTGATCTGTCAGTTTTGTTTTGAATCTCCTGCGGCGAGAGTTTCTAGGTCTGGGCGTGAGGCTTAAAAACAAATGAAACAACAGGAATGACACTTCACCCCTTGTTTTTGTGCTCGAGTAAGCAAGGCCACCGCAACCTTCACATCTGCTGCTGTCCACAGACAAAATTCTACATTCCCCTCTTTAGAATATCATGACGTCATTCAAGCTCACGAGAATCCTGAAATATACATGAATAATTCACTCCATAGAAACCCAGTCATGATGGCTGTGATATGAAAATTGGGAATATGGTGGACAAGCACCATATCAAACAAGGGACAATGGAATATTCACCAGGAAATTCTAATAGAGGTGAAACATTCGATCCCATCAGCACATTGTCCTTTATATCCCTCCTCATCACGCTGTATATTATTCATTATCTTTTACGGTCTCACTTACCAAAACATGGAATTCCCTTCCGCCCTATGTCAGAGACTGTCAAACTATTTAGATTTTAGATTTATTTAGCCTGGTGGAGTTAAGGCCATGTGGCCTTCTCTTCCACTCACCAGGACAAACATATATTACATCAGAATATAACAATCTTAATTAACTCTAATATTAAACACTAAGTAAAAATTTGATCAAAAGATAATATCTATTATATTACGGTCTATAATGCAACCAGTTAATGTTAGTTAAAATTAAGACTAAAACTAATAATAAAATGTATACAAGCAACACATATTAAATTGTCCCCGTCTAATGTATATATAAAACAAAGGAAAATAATCATCATCATCATCATAGTACATTCACGAATTTAGGCCATTTGTTGACCTGTTTCGGCCTCAAGAGAAACACCATCCAGAAGTCTTTTGAGTGGACGTCCTGGTCTTCTTCTTCCTGCAGGTTGATATCTTAACATTAGTTTGGGTATTCTGTGATCTTCCATTCGATGCACATATTGCATCCATCTTGACTTATAATCAGAAATTTTGTTTTCTAAAGATTCCATGTGTAATTCTTCTAAGATGTCTTCATTTTTTTTGTGATCTAGTAGTGTGTATCCTGCAGTCCTCCGAAGATATCTCATTTCAGCAGATCTAAGTCTCTGTATATCCTTCTGTTTCAACGTCCATACTTCGCTACCATACAAAAGAGTTGGAAGAGCCAGTGTTTTATACACTTTCAGTCTTGAATGCTTTTGGACTAACTGGAAAATAATGAGATATAGAAAACTAATTTTACGATTATACAATATTTAAAACAAAACAAATAAAAATATTTGTTATTCTTAATATTATTTTCATAAATAATTAAATATATTAATAATGCTAAAAGAATACTATCAGTGAGGTGTATAAGTTAGTTTGTTATTAAATATTTCTTTAGTTTGTTTTTGAAGGATGTTATAGTTTGACAGTCTCTGACAGAGGACGGAAGGAAATTCCATGTTTTGGTAAGTGACACCGTAAAAGATAATGAATAATACACAGTGTGATGAGGAGGGATATAAAGGACAATGTGCTGATGGGATCGAGTGTCAAGATTATGTGTGTCGGATAGTCTGATGAAGCGGCGTGATAAATAATTAGGCGATGATGTGTGAAGTATTTTATAGAGAAGGGATAAGGAATGGACCGTTCTACGATCTCTTAGACGAAGCCACGATAATTGTTCCAGGGACGGTGTAACATGGTCAAATTTGCGAATACCACAAATAAAACGTGCGCAAGAATTATGAACACATAACATCCTTCAAAAACAAACTAAAGAATTATTTAATAACAAACTAACTTATACACCTCACTGATAGTATTCTTTTAACAATTAATACATTTAATTATTTATGAAAATAATATTAAGATTAACAAATATTTTATTTTGCTCTGTTTTAAATATTGTATAATTTATTTATTTATATACAGAATTTTAATGTTTACACATCTTTCTGTGCCTAAAGTTTTATTTTTCTTCTCCACTCGTCTCTCTCCATCCAATCCATGTCCTCCGGTCCTCTTGCTCTCATTCCAGTTCTGATTTCCTGCATCCATGAGTTTCGAGGTCTTCCTCTCCTCCTTCTTCCAGTATATTGTATAATCGTAAAATTAGTTTTCTATATCTCATTATTTTCCTGTTTTTTATATACACTAGACAGGGACAATTTAATATGTGTTGCTTGTATACATTTTATTATTAGTTTTAGTCTTAATTTTAACTAACATTAACTGGTTGCATTATAGATCGTAATATAATAGATATTATCTTTTTGGTCAAATTTTTATTTAGTATTTAATATTAGAGTTAATTGTGATTGTTATATTCTGATTAGCTCAGGATAGGGATGTATGGAGAGCTTATGTCCGCGCGGCCATGAACCTACGGGTTCGATAGTGCCAGTGAGTAAGTAAGTAAGTATATTCTGATGTAATATATGTTTGTCCTGGTGAGTGGAACAGAAGGCCACATGGCCTTAACTCCACCAGGCTAAATAAATCTAATCTAATCTTATCTAAAATATTTTAAAAAATCTCCATGGAGCAATGGACTTAGAAGACCCTTGGTCTACCATCCGGCTGCTGGCCTCACTTCCACATGTGTTAATTACAGAGTTGGAAAACTATCCAGTCCTTATAGGAGCGACATGTGAACAGGATGTCGGCTTCCTGAGTCGTTATAACTGGTTTTCTCAGCCTGGAGCCGCTATTTATTGAAGCTACCCAAATTCCTCATGATGTTGGGCGGGCACCGATCCTATACCAGCCGAAAATCCATGAGAAAATGTCTTCCCCACTAGGATTTGAACCAGTAGTTCTGGACCAATACATGGTGACTTAAACAGCCCGTTAAATAAAATAATAACATAAAACTAAATAAATAGCCTCAACTCCTGTCCAACTCAGAGGTCGTTCACAGACCTCCATAAATATAGGGGCTTCATCTCATCTCATTCCTCGAACTCGACCGGCACAGGATGAATGAAATGAAACGAAATTGATGAGAAATGGTGGAATTAAATTTGTGATAGTAAACAAATAGAGGCTGCTGAAATGAACATGTTGAGAGCAATACCAAAGGACCGATAAAAATAAAAACGAACATATAAGAACAGAACTTAATATATTTAATCTCTGTGAAAGAATAAAATATTATCAAAATGCTTATCTTCAGCACGTATTACGAATGAATGAACAGCGCATACCAAGAAGAATGTACAATTGGGCTTAATCGTTGTTGATGATGATGATGTTTGTGAAGGGAAAACGGGAGGACCCCGAGAAAAACCCGCGCAAGCTCCGTTTCGTCCACCACGAAACCCACATGGAGTGACTGAGACTCGATGTCGGGACCCCGGCGGTGAGAGAGGACCGTCTAACCGCTTGCGCCACGGAGCTGCCAACAGCATAAAACTAATATAGTTAATGTAAAATATATTAAATATTGGCAATACTGACAGAATCTGTTTTGTTTTAATTTGCCACTTTTTCTATCAGATATTCAAAAAACATCAGTTGGATCGAGAATTTAAGTAAATTGGTGACACTGCAAGATTTTTTCAGCTAGATTTTCTACAAGACAGTAGTCAGAAAAAATAATTTATTACCAGACATGCAATACCACGAGATTAGTGAGAAATTTGACAACACTGAAATAGATTGAGCATCGCTCGTGTTTCCTGTGTTAAGGGCGGGAGTTCCGGAACCCAGGAACCGGATGTATTCTGGACGGGACGTGACCTCCCTTCTCACGATGCAGCTTAGGTTTATACAGTGTGATTCAGAATGTCTGTTACATGTGCTTTTAGGGGCTGTGGAAAAGTACTTATTATTATCGTTTACTTCCATATGGTGGGATAAGCATATTTGGAAAGACACAAAAAAAAATATATATTGGTAAAACGTTGGTGGAATCTGTTGCAATGTATGGAAGTGAGGTATGGACAATCAATAAGTACTACAAGAATAGACTAATAGCTCTAGAAATGGATTATTTACGAAGAAGTGCCAGAAAGTCAAAATTAGAACATGTCACAAATAAGGAAATTAGAAACATAATGGAAGCAGAAGAAAGCATAATTGAAAGAATTGAGGAGAAGGAATTAAAGTGGTTAGGACATGTCTTAAGAATGGAAGATGAGCGATGACCGAAGCAACTATATGCATGGCATACGAGCAGAAAGAAGAAACGAGGGAGACCAAAGTTAACATGGAATGAAAACATGAAGACAGTAATGCAAGCTAGAGGGCTAAGCATTGAAGATGCCCAAGACCGTAGGCTTTGGAGGTTTGGCACGGGAAAACGGCAGCAGCTGTAAAAACCCGAAGATAGATAGGTTGAGAAAGTACTTATTATAATGGATACAATTTTAATAAGAAACCCATGTCTGAAAATGTATTGTTTCAATCCTACATTCGCCAATGTAATTTTTGAAGTTCATGGTAAAATTCTATTGAGGTGTCTACCGCTGCCTTGTCACGCAGCGGGCCCGAGTTCAATTCTCGATTGGAACAAGTTTTGTGGGTGAGATTTTTCTGGGTTTTCCTTACCTGTAAGACAAATGTCAGGAATTTTCAAGGCCCAAACAATGTCCTGAGCACCATCTGGCAATTTGACTTAGGCCGGTATTCAAAAACCAATCTTTACTCAAAATCCCTCTTTCACCCTAGGAATATAATAATGAATTGAATATTATTAAACAATTGGCTGTAAATAATGGCTACGACCCTGAAATTATAGAATGTTTAATTAAGAAGGTTCAGTACAAAAAAGCAATTAACAAAGTTTTTCCTTTACCCAAAGAAAACATAAAGAAATATGTCTTAATGTCATACATAGGCCCACTTTCAAATAAAATATCTAAACACTTTATAAAGTTGAACATTAATGTGGCATTTAAAACTAATAAAACTCTACAAAATATAATAAAAAACAATAAAACCAAAACAAAAAAAGAAAAATTATCAGGTGTATATAAATTGAAGTGTGGCACATGTGACAATGTCTATATAGGACAAACTGGTAGACCTTTTATCTCTCGGATAAAGGAACACATGAGAGCATATAACAGAAATTTAGAAAATTCAAAATATGCTAACCACCTATTCCAATTTAATCATTGTTTCGATCCAAATTTGAGATTTTACATATTTGTGATAAGGGTAAGAAGTTAGATCTTTTGGAGGCTGTAGAAATTAATAAATTGAAAAGTAGTAATAAACTGTTAAATTCTCAACTTGATTTGAATGAATCCCCTTTGTTAAATTTAAAAAAATTAAATAAATATTGTTGTATTGTTGCTTAGATCAGTTGGAACACAATTCATAATTTGTTAACATGTCTGAAGAAGGTACAGTGTACCGAAACAGCTGTCACTGAATTATATAATAAATATGAAAATCAAATAAAACTACGTTTTATTTTTATTTAATTAATAAATATGGATTTTCATCAAGTAAACACCAACTCAATTGATTATTTGATGATTTACTCAAAGAGCTACTCTTTCCCCCTCTCTATGTGATAGAGAGGAGGAAAGAGTCGCTCTTTGAGTAAATATTGGTTTCTGAATACCGGCCTGAATTTTGATTAAGGCCTCTCCTGGCGCATCATTATCTTTCATATCATCGGGGAAGCGTTAAGTCAGCCTACCAGGCGCCAAACGTCAGAAGTACGCTATGCCAGGAGAGAACACCAGAAATGTTGCAACGACAACCTGGTGGCATTGAATAAAAAATAATCGTATTATAAAAATTATAAAATTGAGTATCTTGTAAGTTCAGTCTCCATTGAGTAACACTAAGAAATTGGGACTGGAAGTAAACATCAATAAAACTAAATATATGTTCACACATAAAAATACATTATATAATGGAAATGGACAGCTAATGACAAATGAGGGAAATTTTGAGGAAGTGGCTGAATTCAAATACCTGGAAACAATAATCACAAATAGGAACGAGATGCACAACAAATTAAACATAGGCTCAATTCTGGAAATGCGTGCTATTATGCTCTTGTCATCCCAACTTTTCTAAAAAAAAAATAACATCTATAAAACTGTTATTCTTCCAATTAATGTATATGAATGTGATGCATGGATTCTTATTTTAAGAGAGGGGAAAAGATTACGAGTATTTGAGAATAAAGTTCTTAGGAAACATTTTGGGGCAAAGAGAGATGAACAGACAGGTGAATGGAGAAGTCTGTAGAACAATGAACTACATGGCCTTTATAGGAAAGGAAAGCAGAGTAATAAGAACAGTTAAATCTATAGACTGCGATGAGCAGGAATGGAGAAAGAAAGAGAGGCATGAAAACTGAAAAAAAAAAAAACTGTATACATACAATTTAATTAAATATATTTATATCCCTTAAACCAGCAAAAAGTAATTCGCATAGTATTCGCTGTTCCAGCGTGAACGACGTTTCGTTTCTGTAAGTACAGATTATAGTTTGTCTACGCATGACATGTCAGGCACTTAAAAATGAAACAAAAGACAGTAGTGTAAACTTGGATGAATAAAGCAATTGTTCAGTTGCCAGAGGAGATATATTACATAACATTTCCTGTGATTTCTTGATACCCACAACTTCCTCACTTCTGTCTCTGTATTAATACTTACAAACAAACTGTATGTCTTATGGAACCAGTGCCTCATTCAATAAGGCCCTCCATTGCTCTCTTATACTCTATGTCACAAATAAAGATTTTTCAACTTTTATAAGATTCATGATGCGTTCCGTTGAGGTATTATTCAAAATTAAAATATAAAAAGGTCCGTCTCCTCAACTTAATTAATTATGATAAATAATTAATTAAGTTGAGGAGACGGACCTTTCAGGTGAATATTCCATAATTTTATATTTTAATAAAGATTTTTTTCTCCTATACTAATAATGGTATAATTATTACTTATAACTCTGTTTTTAGGGAAGTAAGTTCAGTTTCCAGTCCCGCGCCGTAGCCGAGTGGTTAAGGCAGGAAGCCTTGGTGCAGAGTTACGGGACTTGCGCTGGTTCGAGTCTCCATGGGAGAAGAAATTTTCTCATGGTATTTCGGCCAGTATGGGACCGGTGCCCACCCAGCATCGTAAGGCAATTGGGTAGCTACAATAAGTAGCGGCTCCAGGTTGAGGAACCAGCTATAACGGCTGGGGGACTCGACATGCTAACCACATGTCACCCCTACACTGGCTGTTGATCATCTACCTCTGTGATTGACACATGTGGATGTGAAGGGCCAGCAGCCGGCTGGTAAAAGGGCAACCGCTGAAAAGTGGAAAGACCCTCAATCGGAAGTTCAGTTTCCCAGAGAGGCCTTGGTATCCATTGACAATGATATGTAATTGCTTAACTTTCTTCCCTAGGGAAGAAAAGTAATTGACTTAATAATGTAAAAATGTTACCTGCTTAAAATTTTACTGAGTAATACAATACAATTTTATTGTATTACACTTATTTCTCACTTTGACTATTTAACTCAGGCCCCAAATGGGACTCAATGACCAATCATATTTCAATTATTTTTTATTTACAACCAATCACAGTCGTGTTTCGCCTAAAATTTAACAACTAAAGTTTATCATAATAAAGAAAGCACTTCCGCTTTAACATTCTGAATAGGTCATAGCATTATTTTGCAGTGACTGGCTCACTAAGAAATACGGCTACCAGATTGTATATATGGTGCATGAATGTCAACACATAGCGCATGCGGGAGTTAATATAAAAAACATTTGTAGCAATTGGTTATACCACCAAAAAAAAAAAAAAAAGAAACCACTGTTTGCACTTTCTTAAATGAACTTTTTTTCCCAGGTAATAACATTCCAGAAAAATATAATTGTCATAGGACATGATCAGAAATCAATTAATATACAGTTTGATGTGTTTCATTTTTTCTCCACTAGAGTGCATTCTTACAATATTGCGTTCCTTTGGCAATAAATAATGTGATCTGGTTGCAGTGATGAACAAAAGAAGAAAATGAAGCGTATCAATCGTTTCTAATTTGTTTTCAAACATCGCCGTTTACATTAAATATATAAATATTTTAAAATAATTATAGTTAAATAATGATTTGTGAGTAAACAGCTTAATTTTATTCGTTAAATAGTCCTAACAAATGCCACTCTTGATTTCCAAATTCTCTAGATAAATTCACTCCTCACTTCGTGAGTCGTGAATTTATCGATAATTTGGAAATCACTCGTGGCATTACTTATGAAAATATATAAAACTGTTATTCTCCCAGTTATACAGGGTGGTCATAAAGTCTCGATCCATTTCCAAGAAATAATGAACTCAGTTTGATCATATTTATGTATGTTTGTTGTCAAGGTATGTATACATATTCATCGTATTTGAACATGGCCTCCGTCCATTTCGAAGAATTGTTCCATCGTTCGAATGTAGCCCGAAAGACGTTTTAATGCATAGCTGGTGGAATAGCTGTCACTGCATTGCGAATTTGAGTCCTAAGATATCCTGGAGATCCCGTACCTTTGTCTTTTGCACCTTCCCCTTTATGAATCCCCAAGCAAAGAAGTCCAGGGGCCATTCTGGTGTAGCTGTGGTTCGAGGAATAACTTGAGCATGTCAAGGTAATTGTTACCATTAATTGTCTGTTCTGCGAACATGAAGGGTCCATACACTCTGGTCTTCGTACCTCCGAGCCATGCATTCACTTTCGGTGTGTTTCGGTGCCCGATATTCAGGTGTCATGTTTACTAACTTTGCCACAGATGTGGAACGTGGCCTCATCACTGAACAGGATGTGATCCATAAGGTCCTCATTGTGTGCAGCCGCTATCAAATCATAACACGCAGCCTGACGAGCTGCGTAATCTTATGCGTCTAATTTGTGGAGCACCTGAATGTGGTACGATTTTTTTTTTCAACGTAAAGTGTAAAACTTTCAAAATTGTTTGTTTGGCGCATCTAACTCATTGCTTAAACGAGGACTTGATGCTCTCGGGCTTCTTTCGATTTATTCGCTGAACAGTCTCTTCTGGTACAAGATATCTCCCGGAGCGTGGTTCATCCGCAACGTTCCCAATTCTTTGAAATGTATTGCAAGTAACTGGATGTTTGCTCGTCTTGGTCCTGGTTTGTGAAATGTCCGAGTGAACGCCTGTCGCACCTCGGTATAAGATAATCGGCGCAGTTGCGCACTAACAACAATTTCTGCATTTTCCTATTTATAACTTGTTCTTCTTCATAAGTTATATCGCAGCACAATACTGGAAGTGTGAAACCTGTTCCAACACTTTATCTTCTGTTACTATTTTTTAATTTAAATCACAATTTAGATCATTACACGAGTATATGTCCACCGCTGTGGTCTCGAGGTAGCGTGCCGCCTTGTCACGCAGCGGGCCCGGGTTCGATCCCCGGTCGGGGCAGTTTTTCTGGGTGAGGTTTTTATCGCGGTTTTTCCTCACCTGTAAGACAAATGTCAGGAAAACTTTAAGGCCCAAACGGTCCCCGAAATCATATGGCCATCATCATCATCATCATCCTTACCATTATTATCATCATCCTTCACCGGTGTGGAAAGCAACGGGAAGCTACCACACCTACACAATTCCCTAGTAAAGCTGCAAGCATAGTATGAAAATGCTATGATTGGAGTGAAGGACCTGCCTTCGGATGGACACGAGTATACAACACCACAATAATTGAAGTGTGGTGACAGAAGGCTTTCTTTTAATGAAACTCGGAACAAATTTCTTTAAACAGGTGAGCTGTTTATTTTTGTAGTAATAAGAGCCAAATGAATCGTGAATTCTTCTATGTTTTCTTAACACAGAACTGCGGTATCGGGAAACATATCGTTAATAGATGTCATTTGAGTGGTCCGTGGTCAGCGTTCCGCCTCATACTGACATCTAGGAAACCAAGGTAGCACTAGGACGGGAAAATTCGGTAAATTTTGCTTAGAGGCCTTTTCATTCAGCCTTAAGTATTTTTTTCGAGCCTGAAAATCTTCAGACTCGGGACCCACGGCTTAAAGTCCCTCCCGGAGGACTTGCTCCTTGGATTTTTCCATCCTAAAAAATCCATCGACCCCGGCCGGGTTTGAACCCGCAATAAAGCGTGTATATATATATATATATATATATATATATAGGAAAAAAAAGAAAAAAATGAATTTAGACATTTGCAAAAAAAGAACACTTTAGAAGCATAAAAAATGGTGAAATTGAAAAATCAGCTATAGCAGCACATAGTTTATTAGAGAATCATAGAATTGAAAAAGAAGCAAAACTTTTGAAACATCTATCCAAACCTTTGGAATTAATAGTTTGGAAAAAGATATATATTAAAAAAAAACATACTAGAACCATGAACTTTGAGCCCTATTAGGTTCGTCTTCCGGGCATGAAAGCCTACAGTTATACATGAACTTTGAGTTTCCAGATGAACCAAATTTGATTAGAAAGTTCTTCAAAAGTACACCAGATGGCGGTTTAGAAAATTTAATAACTGCAAAGAAATAAACGTTATGTCAGACAAAGCACAAATGTATTGTGTCGACGTTTCAATCTCCTTATGTGAAATCATTTTCAAGACATGGTTGTTTAGTAAATTACTGGCTTAATGAAAAATTGACAGTCGTGAAAACAACTGATGATGGGAATGATGATTTCTGATACTGCAGTTCTGTGTTAAAAAAACATAGATGTATGAAGTAAGAAGAATTCACAATTCATTTGATTCTTATTAAGAAAACCTCAGAATATAAAAATTCCCAACTGTATTGTATTAAATTAGTGTAAAAATGTTTATGTTACAGGATCATAACAATGTGCTATGTGATTATAACAGTCAGAAGTTTGCTATGGACTCTGCTGACACTTGTAGCTACAATGGCAGTGCTTTCAGCCGTTCTCACACCTAAATGGCTTATCGGACCTCCTCGACAAAAACTATCAGGTAACATATACAGCCTCACAACTTCAAGTAATACATACAAGAGCAGGTCTTTCACTGCAAACTCAGCATTCCCCACTCTTTCCTTAACTCAGCCTTCCTTTTTTGTATCTGCATACAAACCATTTGGGGGCATGCCATAGCGTAGTGGTTAAGGCACTGAGCTTCAAGCCGGAGGGTCGAGGGTTCAAGTCCCGGTGGGGTCAGGATTTTTAAACTGACCCAAACCCTGTGGCGGGACTATGACCCTGGGGTCGACTCAGCCTCTAACGGAAATGAGTACCAGACGCTTGTTCAGGGGGTAAAGGTGGCCGTCACACAGGGCTGACATAAAGTGCCGAATGTCTAGGAAAAGTGGGAGCCTTAACCTCCTACTACCCCAAGGGCCTCCGGGCCTGTTGTGGTTGCAAAAAAAAAATACAAACCATTTATTTTAATATTGTCTATCATCTGATGCATTTTTCTGCCTCTAACCTTCTTCCCGTTGACCATTTCTTCTAAGGCATCCGTCAGCAGCCAGTGGCCAATCCAATTTCTTTTCCTCTTCTTTATGAGTTCCAGCATTGTTCTTCCTTCACCCACTCTGTTTAGCACATCTTTATTTTTTATTTTGTCTGTCCATTTTATATGCACCATCCTTCTTCATATCATCTCAAAATCTTCCAGTCGCTTTTCCTCATTTCGTTGTAATGTCCAGGTCTCTGCACCATTCAATACCACACTCCACACAAAGCACTTCAGTAGGCTCTTCCATAATTCTTTTGCCAAAGGTTCTCAGAAAATGCTTCTCTTCTTGTTAAAAGCTTCTTTTGCCATTGCTATCCTCTGCTTTATTTCTTGACCGCAGTTCATGTTACTACTGATAGTACAACCCAAGTATTTGAAGCTCTCCACTTGCTCAATGGCCTCATCTTTAATCCTCATGTCTATCATCCTTGGTTTCCTTCCTATAATCATGGCCTTCGTCTTATTTATATTTATCTTCATCCCATAATCCTTGCACTTGTCATTTAGCTCCATCAGCATGTTCCTCAGTGTCATTGCATCTTCTGCTAGCAAAGCCATGTCATCAGCAAATCTTATGCATTTAATTATTTTTCCTCCCATGTTTACACCTCGTGTATTCCTGAAGATCTTTTGAGATTTTAGGATGCAAAAGAGAGAGTGGGGTGTGGAAAGAAACGGGAAGCTACTGCACATACGGGGTGAATCATAAATATGGCTATACGTTTGATCGTGTTGTGTGATCAAAATATTACCATTACAGGAAATATGAAATTACCGTTGGAAAGGCAATTATTCAAATTACAACAATGGAATAAAACAAAACAGTGTAGAACTTACGTCATTAGTCAAAATGGCGTTGAATATGCAACAGCAAATTACAATTGCTGCATGGGCAATAACGTATGCTAATGATCTTGAGGCTGCAAGAGTGAGTTTAACGTAGCATTACAGCTGTCAACTGTGGGGAAGTGGAGAAAACTACTGCTGAAAACGGGAAGGATGCAGAAAATCAAACCTCCTGGAAGGCCTCGCATTAGCACGGATGCAGAAACAACGAAGATAATTGTGGAGGTGTTCAACGTTTGCCCACAAATATCAAACTGCCAAGCTGTACGTGAGCAATGATTTGTTTTGTTTTGTTCTACTGTTGTAATTTGAAGGATTCCCTTTCCAATGATAACATCATATTTCCTTTAATAATAATATTTTTGTCACAAAATGCGATCAAACGTATAGCCATATTTCTGAATCACTCTGTATAAAGCTGCAATGAGTAATGCATTGAATTAATATTTCAGATAATGGCACCATCACCTATTCACCTTCAGTTGGTCTGTACAACAGATGTACAAGGTCACATGGACGTCACCACTGCGGACCGTTTGCTCTACAGGGATTATCTACAGACTCTGAGGTGTTCCCAACGTGGTGGAAAGCGTCGCTAGTGTTCTTATGCATCGGTCTATGCATTATGACTCTAACAGTGCTGACATCTGTTTTAAGCTGTTGTATACAGAGTGTTTTCAGAAAAAGTATTTTTACAGTTTCAGGAGCTGCACAAACCATAGCAGGTAAGTGGACTACCTTCTTAATACAGAGTGACCTTATTCCATTTTTAATAGGGCTGCTCTTTCTCATGATCTGTCATGGTGTTCTTAGTAATTTTTAACATGATGTCAAAACATATGATAGTGACACTGAGTTATTTAGTTCAGTCTCTATGTTCATTACTATAGTCCAGATGTTAGGCACTTAAAAAATTCAAAATAGGCAGGCAAAATGGGAGTAAAAATCATTAATATAGGCACTAAAAAGATCAAAATAGGCTCTTACAAAAAATGGACTACAAAATAAAATTTCACAGCCTTACGTAAAGATTATAAACATATGCTATCAATAGCATACGAAGATATCAGAGATGATTTTGGAACTTGTTTTGCCTTTTTACAAAGAGCACACTTATGTTCTGCAGTGTGTACGTGCTGTGAAACATGGTACTTCTTCGCGCAATTCACTACAATTTTACACACTTTGCTAAACAATGTCACTTGAGAATAATTCCGGACCAAATTCTTTCAGGAAATTGGTCCGTTTGTCTTTTACTGTTTTACTCTTGTCCGTTCTTTAGGCATCATGAAACAACTATTCTACAGCTGGTCGCATAACTTTGTCTTTGAAGCACCTGTCTGTGAACGAGGACTACAGACTGAATTCAGTGTTATCAACATAAAAAATAATATTGCCAGTCAATTAAAGGTTTCTATGCAATGATATGTGTCATAAAGTTTGTCCATTTCAATTAATTTCATTGAAATACAAGTTAATTTCAAGAAAAAAAATGGCAAATAAGCATTTATAGGTAAAATGAACTTCATGGAAAACAACTCTAGGGTCGTTGGTATGAACTTATATGAAGTCACTTTTACAATATCTATAATACATAACTGTAGCATTTTCCCTAACATCCGGTCTCTAGTTATTACTTTTTAGACGCTTGTCTCTTCGGGGAAAATTACTATGGATGGATATATATATAAACAGCTTTTTATCATAAATAACTTTCTCATCCACATTCAAAAGTAAAGTTAAAAAAAAACTCCATGGAACAACGGGCCTTGAAGGCTCTTAGCCTACCATCCGGCTACTGGCCTCACATCCACATATGTCAATCACAGAGGTAGATGATGATCCAGCCAGTGTAGGGAGACATGTGGTCAGCATGTCGAGTCCCCCAGCCGTTATAGCTGGTTTTCTCAACCTGGAGCCACTACTTATTGCAGCTAGCCAAATGCCTGATGTACCTGGGTGGGCAGCACGCTACCTCGAGACCACAGCGGTGGACCCCAATAAAAATATTGCAATACTTAATTTTGTTTGTAGGTATATTCTACATCCTGGGATTAGTAATGTATCCGGCCGGATGGGGAGCAACTAGAGTACATAAACTCTGTGGACAAGACTCTGCTCCATTTTTTCTGGCAGAATGTCATCTCGGTAAGTTAATATAATATATAATTATATGAGTAGAGTTCACAAGTTGGGGAAAAATCCTTTTTTTCATTTTATGTCTGAAAACGAGGCCCAACTTAATATATATACATTTTGGGTCATTGTAGGCCAGAAATTGGTAGGTTTTATTTGTCCTTTTTTAGCCTTTTTTTTTGTAGGTCTTAATGGATTTTTTTTGCAACTTTACCTTGTTTTGACTACATTTATACCATTTTGTATAATTCAAGAATTTGCAGAGTTTAGTCTCAATTCCAACTTCTTTTAAAAACACTATCTAGTTTTACTTTCCAAAGACTTTTCACATTGCAAACACTTTTGTTCTGCGAGAAACTATTGAACCCTCACAAAAATCCCGTAATTCTTAATTCATTTTTTATAAGATTCATGATGTGTTCCGTTGAGGTATTATTCAAAATTCTTCTTCTTCTTCCTTCCAAGTATTAGGCCAAGGCCTGTTACGATCCTATAGAAAATTTTCCCTCCAGCGTTTCATAGGACGGCCCAGTGATCTTCGTCCTCTTGGTATATAATTATAAACAGCTTTGGGGATCCGATTTGAACTCATTCTTTCAAGATGGTGTTTCCAATTTCAAAATTAAAATATAAAATTATGGAATATTCACCTGAAAGGTCCGTCTTGTGCGACGAACTGCAGGTTATAGCCTTCTAGACCACCAAAGAAATTCAACAATAGCCAGAGAGTTAAACATCGTACCTATATCTGAATACCTCCAAGAATATAGAAACAATTGGGTAGCCCATATTCAGCGCATGGATCGTCACAGAATACCAAAACAAATTCTTCACTACATTCCTCGAGGCAGAAGATCTGTGGGTCGACCTTTTCGGAGATGGCGGGAGACCGTAACGGGCCACTGGGCCTAATACTTGAAAGGACGATGATGATGATGAAGGTCCGTCTCTTCAACTTTTTAATTATTCAACTGTAGCGCTTTTGGGACTTGTCCCATCATCGGCAGGATTAAAAAAAATGATGGGACAAGTCCCGAAAGCACTACAGTTAAACAACTAATTAAGTTGAGAAGACGGACCTTTCAGGTGAATATTCCATAATTTTATATTTTAATTAGCCTACTGACTGCCTGTTATCTATTGCAGGTTCCCTGAATGCAACCTATTTGGAAAAAAAAATCTTTCATTCTACATTCTCCTTTTACAAACTATGTTGAATTAAAGACATATAAAGTATGAAAGAAGAAGCTTTTAAAGTCATAATTTTATTTTTGCAATGTATGTTGCATTTCACTAAAATGTTGTAATTTTTATACATTTTTATTATAATTCATTAAAATGCAGTTAAAACTAAAATAATTACTTAATTTACATCCTTTTTTTTCAGTTTTTAGGTCTTTTTTTAGAATTTTTCAGATCTTTTCAAAGAAGATCTTTTATAGGCATTCTATATGTCCTCAAGTTCCAAGCCCCATATATGAGTAATATATAATTAATACATCGAAATACAAAACTTAACATGTGTAGAAGTTATGTAATTTATCATTAAAAATGTCTTTTTGCATTAGAAGCCACCAGATAGCACTGGTAGTAATGACTATCTGCTTCTGATGATAAAGAGAATTGTATTACCCATCCAAGTGTTTTGTGCAGGCGGAAAATATGTTAACTAACAAACTGTCTTTCTCTTTCTATTCCTTGCTATGTTGCCACTTCCTGTCCTTTGAATTATGTTGTTTGATTGGCAGGTAGAGAGCTGACAAATACTATGTATTTTAATGATCTGTCGTTCTGCGCGGTCAGTGGCAGAATGACTAACTTGACAACCCTGTTACTTTTAGGGTTACGTCTAGGAATGAGCTGTCCCTTCCTTGCCCTTCTCATTGAATGTTACCACTTGTGATTTATTGTGAGGCTGATAATGGGGAGACGACAAATACTGTGATTTTAAATGATCCGACCGCTTGAGCGTTCCGTGCTTAAATGACTAATTTGACAACCATGTTAAGATCTTTCACACGTGTTTAGGGATTCTTCCCCCACATTTGAAATTGAAAAATTTCAATACGTGATCGGATGTACAGTTTTCTCCTACATCCCTTCCACAGATTCAGTAGATCGGCAACACTAGCGCTAAAACTCTTCCCCTCCGCCCGTGAACAGTTAACTTGGATGTGTAATATATGAGGAAGAATAATTAATGTTTGCATTGGAAGCCAGAAATAGTGTACACAGCTAGAGGTTTTGGGTTCAAATCCAGATTCAGGTGTTAATTTTTGTTTTCAAATAATATTATGTTATTTTAATTATTATTTAAAGGAGGTGACAAGGTTTATTTCAATTAATAAACTTAGTTAGCTTTTATGACTCACCTCATAGTTGTAGATTTCTTGAAGACTAGTTTTGATGCCCTACGTATCCAATCATCAATTCAACAGTAGATGGAATTGAGAAGGATACATAGAGTATCAAGAAATCTACAACTATGAGGTGAGTCGTAAAACCTAACTCAGTTTATTAAATAAAGATAGAAGCAAAGGTTTCATAGCATTTGGTGCACAGGAATTAACAGCGTATATAAGAGAAAAATTTGCATTTAGATTGGAACTTGCTCAGGTAGCTCAGTCGGTAGAGTATTGGCCCGGAAAGCCAAAGGTACTGGATTCGAGGTCCGATCTGAGCGTATAATTTTTCTCTTCAAGTATGATTCATCCATCATTGAGATGTATGAAATGAATAATAAAAACATTGAAAGAAGCCGTACTGGCTTTATAATGTAATGTAAACAATTCCCAAATAAATGTCTTCTTAATAAAGAAGCCTCCATTTGCAAAGATAGAAACGAAGGTTTCATAGCATTTGGTGCGCGAGAATTAACAACATATATAAGAGAAAAAATTGAATTTAGATGGGAACTCACTGAGTCGGTAGAGTATTGGCCTAGAAAGCCAAAGGTCCTGGATTCAAGCCCCAATCTGAGTGTATAATTTTTCTCTTCAAGTATGATTCATCCATCATTGAGATGTATGAAATGAATAATAAAAACATCGAAAGAAGCCGTACTGGCTTTATAATGTAATGTAAAAAATTCCCAAATAAATGTCTTCTTAATAAAGAAGCCACCATTTGCAAAGATAGAAATGAAGCTTTCATAGCATTTGGTGCTGGGAATTAACAACGTATATAAGAGAAAAATTTGCATTTAGAGGGAACTAGCTCAGGTAGCTCAGTCGGTAGAGCATTGGTCCAGAAAGCCAAAGGTACTGACATCGAGCCCTGATCTGAGTGTATAATTTTTCTCTTCAAGATACCCGAACCCTTGAGCGCAGTGTCCTTTATATCCCTCCTCATCACACTACCTATTATTAGAAATCTTTTACAATTTCTCTTGCTCGAACATGGAATTCACTTCCACCCTATGTCAGAGACTGCCAAACTTTACCATCTTTCAGAAACAAATTGAAAATAAAATTACTAACAGAAACATCTCACTAATATTACTTTTTAAAAATTAATAATTTGTTTTTACATTATTTAATAAAAATAGGGGTCCTCATCTAGGGGATATGTGGATGGCGACCACAAGGTGCCCAAGCTGAGCAAAACATTTCTTCCACTTACTTGTGTTTTGCACTCTTTTAACTTTACTATCTAACCTCTCTTGGTTAACTCTTGTTTTTTTCGACTCCGATGCTATTAGGGCATCCGAGGGCTAGGAAGTCTTTCCTTTCTTCCATTTCTTCTTTCCTTTATTTTCTTTTCTTCTCCAGAAAAGCCTGACCAGAGGCTATAAGATGGCAGCCCCATCACTGGTCTTGCCTTCCTTTGGCCAGGAACCAATCAAAGAGACTATTATTATGCTTTCAAGTCTTATACGAGAATTTCCCGGAAGGATCAAAACGCTGGAGGGAAAATTTTCTATAGGATCGTAACAGGCCTTGGCCTAATACTTGGAAGGAAGAAGAAGAAGTTTTAAGATTTGTTAATATATTTACCTAATGCCTTGTATAAAAAGCGATAGATTAATTCATTATAATTTATTACTTTCTTTGTATTTTTTTCTTTATTTTTCTTTTTATGTATAGTAGATTCGAGCTGTTATTCCTTTCTGTATTCATTCTATCATTAATTTAATTTTAATTGTATTTAATTGTATTGTATTATTAGACATTATTTTCATTATATTATTTTTAATCTGATCATCTTACCTCAATATATTGAGGTAAGATAATCAGACTAAAAATAATATAATTAAAATAACCTCAAAATATCACTTCCTAAAATTAAATATTAATTTCATTATTATTCAATTGGACAGATAATTAATTGTTTAGTATGACTATTATTGTAATTTTTTGTATTTATATGTAACATATGTTTGTCCTGGTGAGTGGAAGAGAAGGCCACATGGTCTTAACTCCACCAGGCTAAATAAATCTATTCTATAATATTATGTTATGTTTATAGGTTGGGCATTCTACAGTGCTGTAACAGGTGTAGGACTGACGTTTGTATGTGCCGTTCTGTCAGTCCAGGCGGAAGTAGCTACATCTAGTGACAAAGTTCAGTATCAAATACATCAAGGACGGACATTAATATGTCTGCCTTAGGGATGTTATTAATTATTTGGTAAGTGAGTTGATGTTCTCTCTGTAAATAAGTTTGGTCTGTATTCTTCTTATCTAATATAGTTGTTTGTTTTAGACATACACTTTAAAGCATGTTTGCTGCATCTTCAGTTGGTACAGACTGATTTTTCCCAAGTTGTGAGCCCTGGATCTTGACTTCTGCTCCCTCTTTCTGTTGTCCAAAGAACTTGCTAATTAGGTTTGTCTCTCCAGGAATTAAAAAATTCATAATTTTCTCCTTGGAGAGAAACCTAAGTAGCAAGTTATATGGAGCGCAGAAAGAGCAGGAGTCGAGATCCAGAACTGACAACTTGAAAAAAATCAGTCTGTAACAACTGAAGATGGAACAAACATGCTTTCAGACATATGTTTAAAAGAAACAATTATATGAGATATGAAGAACGCAGGCCAAACTTATTTATTAAGCAAAACCTCATAATGTTACTTCTGACGATAAAGAGAATTGTATATGAGGAAGAATAATTCTTCTTGTATCTTGTAAGCCCATGTTTCCCTTAACAGAGGTTTAGGCGCTCTCCCCCTATAGGGAAGAATTTCAACCATACTAATTTAATTACACTTGTTTTCGTATAGATGTCATTTGAGTGGTCCATGGTCAGCGTTCTGCCTCATACTGACATCTAGGAAACCAAGGTAGTACTAGGTAGGGAAAATTCGGTAAATTTTGCTTAGAGGCCTTTTCATTCAGGCTTAAGAATCTTTTATGAGCCTGAAAATCTTCAGACTCAGGACCCATGGCTTAAAGTCCCTCCCGGAGGGCTTGCTCCTTGGATTTTTCCATCCTAAAAAAATCCATCGACCCCAGCTGGGTTTGAACCCATGACCCTCAAGACCAGAGGCAAGGAGCATAACCAGTAATCCACCGCAGCTGATTGGATAAATTATATTTGAAGAGAAAAATTTTCGCCTAGACCAAGACTTGAACCTGGGACCTTTGGCTTTCCGGGTCAAATGCTCTACCAACTGAGCTACCAAGGCGATACTATTCAACTGTTTGTATGTGAAATCAAAACAAAAGACAGTCATAAGTCTAACTTCTAACTATACTAAGTTGCAAACTTTTAGTACATAAAATCCTAGCCTAGTCATTTCTAACTGCTGTTGTGTTTCAGAAGAGACGACAGTTATTCCTGATGTTACGACAACTTGAAGCAGGAAGCAGGTGTGCTTCCTGGGAAAACATCTTTCACAATTCTGGGATCATAGAATTGAATCAAAATGCCTTATTGACTTTTATAATATGCTTCGAAGTGCATAAGAAGAATTCTTCTACTTTTTAAAGACTTGATACTTGCATTTATGGAAGATGCATTTAAATGGGAAAGTGTGCATTAAATTTATGTTACATTTAAGTGTATCAACATTGCTGTAATTTAACTGAAAAAAATATTCCTATATTCGTAGAGAAACTAGTTCGTAAAAGAAGTGTGTCACTATAGTCGAGCTGTCTACGGCATTGATATTATTTGGAAGTAACACTATGAGGTTTTATTTACTGCTATAATGTCATAGCACAGACTTAGGGTCATATGCAAATACATTAGTCTCTATTCAAATTACTTCCAATCACTGGTGAGCTGACTCACCAATTGCTGAGATCGAATTAACGGCCGACTTACCAGTCATGCATGACAGTTGACGTTTTCGTAATATTGGCAACGAATTACCCAGAATTCTCAGCGATAAAACCACTTCCGTTATTTTCGTCTGCTATAGAGGAACGCATTTACGCTTGCGTCCCGCAAATAGTACCGTATACAACGATGTCTGCATCGTGCAATATTATGCCGATTCTCCTGTTCTTCCAGTTGAATTCTTTGGTAGACTCTATCAAATTCCTCTTCTCCGCGTATACCGAAAACATGATCGAAGTCTTCAAGGTCCGACATCTTGGATAAAGCTGGAAAGGTTTCAAACTACATCGGTTACTATAATGATCTTGAAGAAGATTTTCGGGCTGTAGGCTGTGGTCGTGAGGCTTGTAGTTCCCCGATGTTTCACCAGAGACTGCGTCTGGCATCCTCAAGGGTTGTCTTGAGACTGGCAATTCTGTCCACTGTCTGTCCTATTTGTACGTTCACCGTGATGTGTTCGTAAGTTATATCTGCCTTCTGATTGATCCGCGTTAGGGACTTCCATTGTTCCACTGAGATTGCTGTTTGATAGTCTAGTCGACTGTGCTTGTAGAGGTTTACATTCTGCATTTTTTAGAACCGGTATCCATACTTTGTTGACTTTTAATGATTCTTCTTTTCTGTTGAAACTGTTTTTATGTTTGAATATTTCGATGGCTTCTCGTTGTAGACGGGTAAAATAGTGTGTGCAGTTAGATAATATGTCTGTATTCTGGTATTGTACTCTGCGGCCATCAAGTAAAGAGTGTTCTGCTACTGCCGACTTATCCATTTGTTTAAGACGACTGTATCTTTCATGCTCCTTAAGTCTGGTTGCGATGCTGCGTTTAGTGGTGCCTATATACACTTTTCCACAACTGCATGGTATCCTGTATATGCCTGCTGTCTGATGGGGATGGAGTTGATCTTGATTTTCTTGGTAGGCCTGTATACTGTCTTTATGTCTTCTTTCTTTAGTAGTTTTCGAATGCGGTCCATTACATTCTTAATGAACGGTGGTAAGTTTTTATAAACTGTAAGTCATATTTTCGTCATACAGCTAGGGTAATTGCTCTGACCTCTGCACGCCACTGCTATTAGAAAAAACAAAAACAAACTAATGCTCATTTGTGCACTATTTTGATATTATAAATGTTACCAATCACCAAAAAAAGAGTCCTTAAACCTAAACTCAACCTAAATTCCAGTCTTCAAGGAAAATTCCTGTGGTTTGACCATGAATTATACTGTAGCAGAAGCCCTGATCACAAGATCATGAAGCTTTGAAAATCCATTGTTGCAAAAATGAAGATGTCCATGTATTTATGACCATTTTCATTGTTTACTTTAGATGTCACAATAAAAAAAGTACAAAATCCATGGTGATGGTCCAGACTTTATTATAATCAACCAATTATATTTTTTATGAAATATAATTTAAAAAAAGCTATTGCTGGAAGTTCATGGATTTTATAGATTCCATTACAAACATATCAGTGTGTGTACATTTGTTTACCAATGCTGTACATGATTATATTTTTTAGTTTATATATTGCTATCTAAATTTAGCCTATATAAATATACTTATTAAATGTATTTGTAGAGGAAATTAAATTTATTGATTGTTATTAATATTGTATTTCATATATTGTGTACTATTCAACGGTCAGATTTTGTCACACATAATAAAATGATGTTTAAAATATTTATTAAAAAAATGGTAATTATGAAGATATCTTCTAATATATAAAAATGAATGTTTGTTTGTTTGTACTTTATGTGCGGCCATAACGTTGATCCGATTGTGATGGGGCTTTTTGTAAAATGTTCAGGAGATTCCCGGGATGAACATAGGCTATAAGAGAGTTGTGATACTCAACTCCTACACCCTTAAATATCATCCTTTGTAGTGGAAAATGTGAAAAAATTAACTCTTTGGACGCTTAAATGGCTTACGCTGCCTAAACCATAACAAATACACAAAAGCAATGTACACAGAATTGAATATCTCAAAAAGTTCTACAAAAAAGTCCGTGACAGCATATGTTTTATCTCTTACGGATAACTCACAATAACCATTTTTGTCTTTCATTGATGCCAAGAAGATAGAGACAAGTATGTAGATTCCTGTGCAAGCATAGCAGCACATGGCGGATATTCTTTTATGGATACCTCACAATAATGAATTTTGTCTTTTAGCTCATTTATGCCAAGAAGATCGAGATAAGTAGATTCCCGGGTAACACCGGGTAATCAACACAGGGAATCTTAAAATAATTACGATATACATTTATAATTATTTTTCATTTTACTTATTCAACTAATCATAAGAAGTACAATAATTTTCGCCTTTTCAGCTCATTTATGCCAAGAAGATCGGGATGAGTAGATTCCTGGTCAACGCCGGGTAAACAGCACGGGGTATCTAAAAATAATTACGATATAGATTTTTCCATTTACTTATTCAACTAAACATAAAACATTAGTTTTCACATTTCAGCTCATTTATGTCAAGAAGATCGGGATAAGTGGATTCCCGGACAACGCCGGGTAATCAGCACGGGGTATCTAAAAAATATAAATTTATAATTATTTTTTATTATTGATTTAACATTTCTCAATGAAAGATAAATTATATTTAAGAGAAGGATCCCGGGTTCGAGTCCCGGTCTAGGCGAAAATTTTTCTCTTCAAATATAATTTACCTTTCAGTGAGAAATGTTAAATCAATAATAAAAACATCATTAGAAGCCTTACTAGCTTTATAAAGTAATGTTAAATTCCCAATAAATGTCTTCTTAACTAAGAAGCCGCCATTTGCAAAGATAGAAGCAATGGTTTCAAAAGCATTTGGCGATAGGAAATTACAACGTATATAAGAGAAAAATTTGCGTCTAGATCGTAACTCGCCTCAGTAGCTCAGTTAGTAGAGCACTTGGCCCGGAAAGCCAAGGATCCCGAGTTCGAGTCCCGGTCTAGGCAAAAATTTTTCTCTTCAAATATTATAATTATTTTTCCTTTTAATTATTCAACTAAACATAAAAGCACATTAATTTTCATTTATTTAGGCGTAGCAGCACACACTGGATATTAGCTAGTAATGTATACAAACCCCAGCCTGAGCGTATAATTGTTTTCTTCAAATATAATTCTCAGTCTTTCTAAGTGCCCAGCATTCACTGCCATAAATAGCAACTGGTCTCAGTATGGTTTTGTAGATTTTTAGTTTTGCATTCAGACTTACAATTTGTGATTTGAGTTCATCCTTAAGTGCGTAATAGATCTGATATCAGTCTTTTAAACTTAAAAACAATACTACAGCCAGGTTCTTATATTCATCTAGAAAATATCTGATGAATTGATCAATTAACCCCTAGGTGTGCTTTCTTATTATATCTGGCTTCCTATAAAGACCATGTAATTCACTGTTATGCGGTCTTCTCCATTCATCTGTCCATCTCTTTTTGGCCCAAAAATTTTTCCTAAGAACTTTGTTCTCAAATACTGGTAATTTCCTTTCCTCCCTTAAAGTAAGAGTCCATGTTTCACATCCATATAATATAACTGGTAGAATAATAATTTTATATATTTTCAGTTTAACGTTTTTTGAAAGGAGTTGGGACATCAAGAGTCTCTGCAATGCATAATAGCACGCATTTCCAGAATTGAGCCTATGTTTAATTTCCTTGTGCATCTCATTCCTATTTGTGATTATTGTTCCTAGGTATTTGAATTCAGCCACTTCCTCAAAATTTCCTTCATTTGTCATTAGCTATCCATTTCCATTATATAATGTATTTCTATGTGTGACCATATATTTAGTTTTATTGATATTTACTTCCAGTCCCAATTTTTTAGTGTTACTCGGTAGTGTGTGCATGTTGGCTTTAGTATCTCCTCGCTATCGGCCAGTAGTACTACATCATCAGCATAAACTAACAGCTTATTAACCCGTCAGCGTGGAGCGACGTGACATGTACGCAAGTTGAATTCTTCAGCAAATGCAGAACGACATGACGTGTACGCTAGCTACACGCACTGCTTTAAACTGTAATTATGATCTTTGTGTTTACATTAACTATTTACCGTTTATACAGATTTTATGTAGAGACTTCAAAGTTTATATTAGTGCATATATTAACTGATTACGGCCCTCAGTAACAAGTTAAAATAATTTTATATTTGCATTTATTCTTGCGGCCTCTGACATTTTTCTTAAATTTATAACTTGATAAAGGATTTCTTTATAAAACTAAATTCGCCTTTTTTTTGTAGATTAGCTTCTCTATCAAATTGAATCTATTTTCAAATCTCTTCATTTTTAATAATAATGTCGCAAATTCAGTATATATAAAGGCCCAACAAAGTTATTTCCGATTTACGCTATAGTGGTCCTGTGACCACAACAGTAAATTTCAGATATATATATATATATTTCAAATGACGATATCCTTACATTATGGAAAGGCAGTTAGTCTACAATTCAGTCAGTATCTAAAAGGTAAAGTGGTCCACTACAGACCTTAGAAGGTTCTTGGGATATTAGGAGGTTAAGGCTCCCACTTTTTCTAGACTATCGGTACTTGATGTAAGCCGAGTACTTATCTCTGTCTGACGGCCCATAACAAGCATCTGGTACTTATTTTAGTTAGAGGCTGAGTCAACCCCGGGGTCATAGTGCCGCCTGAAGGTTTGGTTCAGTTTAAAAATCCTGATCCACCGGGACTCAAACCCTCAACCTTCCGGCTTGTAGCATGTTGATCTTTTAAGTCCACACCTCCAGTGAAACTATTATAGTCATATTTCATCAACTGGTTTCAGTTTGGAAACCAGAAGAAAGACATTGAAATTTAGGGTTGATGAAGGTCTTTTAGCACAACAGGTCTGATGTGTAGAAAGACAATTTTCTGAAGGCACACGACCTAAAATAATGTTTCCAAAGTGTTAGAAAGACACATTAAGAGAAGGCTGCCCCCCCCCTCTACAAGAAACAAGGTCAGCGCATAGAAGCAATGTGTTTGTAATAAACATGAGCAAAGTAAACACAAGGGAAAAAAATACACTTATTGTTGCCCGAGTGTCAAACAGCTGGTTTACATTTTGATGATTTATCACACCAATTTTTGAAGTTCATTCTTTTTTTTTAAGACCCTTCTCTTTGTGTAAATATTTCGTTTTGTTGTTAGGTTCTCTGAATTCTTCAAAGAATCCCTAGTGCAATACACTGTGTCACTTATGTGAGAAATTTACAAAAAGGACCTATTTCAACTGTGGCACAACAACCATAAATAAGTCTGCAAAAAATGCAGAGATGTTACGTGAGAACCGTAACAAATTTAATTAATTAAATATTATATTAAGGGTTCACCATAAATGAATTGCAAAAACATTTAAATTACTCAGGATATATCAATTTAAATGCGTTATTGGAATACTGGCACTGAACGGCTGAGTTTAAATCCCGGTGAACTTCCTCCCGCATCAGAGTATTCCCGGCCATTTAAATCCATCCGCTCTGAAGGGTTAATACCATTGAGTTCTAGGCCTTTCTCATCCTCTAGTACAAAATTAAGTAGTAGAGGAGATAGTGCATCTCCTTGCTTCAACACATTCTGGATTTCAAAAGTGTCCGAAAACTGCCTACACGCACCCTACTCTTTGTGTCATTTAGACACATTCGTATAAATGTAACTTTTTAGGAATTCCGAACTCCAGCAGGATACTATATAACTTCTCCCTCTTAATTGAATCATATGCCTTTTTGAAGTCTACATATAGTTGATGTACAGTACCATTATATTCCCATTTTTTTCCTAAAATCTGGCCTAAGCTAAAAATCTGAGCTATTGTAGACCTGTTTCTTTTAAATCCAATTGATGATCTCCTAGAATGTCATCACTATAAGGAGTAAGTCTGCTTACTAATATATTTGTTAGAATTTTGTATGACCCTATAGTTGCTGCAATCAGTTTTATCTCCTTTCTTATAAATTGGTACAGTAATCAATTTTTTCCATTCATCTGGAGTCACCCTTTACAAATTTTGTTTATATTCAGTGTACATTGTTAATTTATATTGCAGTCATTTGTTTAACGATTCATTTCAATGATATGAAATGGCAATTATGATGAAACCGAATCAAATTGGCTGAAGCAGTGACATTTGAGACTCATATTCGAAAGGTCACAGGTTCAAACCTCAGTGCTGACCAACCTGTGAGGGGTTTCTCTCTCATTAAGGCAATGATAGGTTAGAATTTCGTTACCAGGATTAATTTCATAATATCATTAAAAAATATATTATGCAGTATGACCTTAGATGTTAAAGCATCTATAAATAAAAATTGTAATGAAGTGATCTTCATAATGAAATCCTATCCCAGTATTTTCTTTAATCATTAGGAAAAGCAGGAAAAACCCTCGGCCAGTTTTGCCACTGGGTTCTGAACCCAGGATCTTTCCAATATGTATATACATAATGCCTGACGCGGCATGTTAGTTTTATGTATGTAGGTAGGTATTTTTGATTATGGGAATTTTTAAGTAAATTTGTTCTTCAGTGGTTGCACCTCCTGATAATGAGAAACATCAAACAATGTAGCGACACTGTTATTTGTGTAAATTGTATATAATAAGTATTTCTAATTATAACTTAATTAAACTGATTATTATTTATTTTCAATTTATAAATTTCATTGGAAGAAGAAGAAAAATATTACTTAATTTTAGGAATACTCTTGACTAACATATTAAAAAAACAAAGGAAGGGAAGGTAAGCGAAAGAAATTAAATTTTGTGCTTTATTTGTTAAAGTAAATGTATTTATAGTTTGTCAGTTTTCAACAAAATTTACATTTAACACATTTAATTTTGGATTAAGGCTTAATGTCGGCTTTAAAGATAAAAGGTAGTTGCATGACTAGTTTTTGAGGTTAAATTTCACATGGTAGTGGAACTGTAGTTGACATTAAGAGTTGGACGTTGTTCCAACGAAAAATAAAAAGAGACCACGTTGTGTAATTCTAGCAGAATAGAAAGTCAGAGGAACACAATGAAGTGCTATTACGAAGTTCTTGGTGTTTCAAGAGAAGTAAGTGAAGAAGAATTGAAAAAGGCGTATAGAAAATTGGCTTTGAAATTACATCCCGACAAAAATCTAGATAATCCCGAAGAAGCAAAAGAACAATTTCAACTTATTCAACAAGCTTATGAAGTTTTGAGTGACCCACAAGAGAGAGCATGGTATGATAATCATCGTGAATCAATTCTCAGGGGTGCTGGTAGTGACTATAAAGATGATAGTTTATATATTTTTCAGTATTTCACACCATCGTGCTTTAAAGGTTATGGCGACGACGAAAAGGGATTCTTTACTGTATACCGTGAAGTTTTCAATAAACTTGCTGCTGAAGACGTAGATTACATGTCAGATGTGGATAGCGATTTTGAGGTTCCTAGTTTTGGTAATTCAGATAGTTCATACGAAGATGTAGTTAGCCCCTTCTATGCCTACTGGCATAGTTATTCTACAAAGAAATCATATGCTTGGCTAGATCTATATGATATTCGAGATGCACCAAATAGGCGTGTAGTACGTGCTATAGAAAAAGAAAATAAAAAGATAAGAGAAAAAGCTAGAAAGCAGCGCAATGAAGAAATTCGTAATTTAGTTGCTTTTGTTCGTAAAAGAGATAAAAGAGTTCAAGAACATGCAAAATTGCTAGAAGAACGTGCTTTGGAAAATGCAAAGAAATCTGAAGAACGGAGGAAAAAAATTATAAGAGAAAAACAAGAGATTTTTAAAAATTATGAAGAAACAGAATGGTCAAAATTTTCAAATGTGGAAAAAGAACTTAAAGCAATAGAAGCTAATCTCGATGCAGAATTTGGAGAAAGTGAAGAACTTTCAATTGAAGATGTTGAGAGCGAGAATGAAGAAGTGGATTTTGATGTTGATTCGTTATACTGTGTAGCTTGCAATAAATTATTTAAAACTGCTAAAGCACTTGAAAATCACAAGAATTCTAAAAAACATAAAGAAAATGTGGAATTCATAAAAGTATGGATGTTAAATGAAGAAAAAGAGATGACAAAAGCTGAAAACGATGTTAGTACAGAAGATTCAGCCGATAGTGATATTGAAAGTAGTTCTAGTGAAAATATAGATATGAAATGTGAAGGTATTAATGTTTTAGAAAATCAGGGAAGAAAGAAAAATAAGAAACAGAAGTTACCAGCAACGTACAATGATAATGGAAGTGATAATTCAGACATTGACTTTGATATGATGTGTGGACAGTCAAAGAAACAGCGGAAAAAACAAAAACAACGAGCAGAAAAGAAAGAAGAATCTTGTAGTGATGCAAATAAACCAGAGAGTATTGAAGAAGTAAACAAAACAAATAGCAAGAAAGTGAAAGAAATTGTTGATGATTCAATTGAAGGAAGTATTAATAGTGTACCGGTATCAAAAGTGAAAAACAAAAAGAGCAAAGAAAAGAAGGATAAGAAATTTGATAATGTGAACAATGTACAAGATCTTAACAATTGTTGTGTTACTTGCCATTCTGAGTTTTCTTCTAAAAATAAGCTGTTTGATCATCTGAAGAAGACGGGACATTCTGTTTACATTCCGCATGTGACGTCAGCAGCTAAGGAACGGGCAGAAGAGAGAGGCAGGGGGAAAGGGAAGAGATGCAAATGAAACAAGTGATAGTTAGCAACAATAAACTGTTAGTTTAACGTTTCTGCTTTGTATTTATTGTTTAGAACATCTTAATTTAAGGAAAATTGCAAATCTTATGATCTAAGTGTGTAAAATAAAAACTATTTTTTTGACTTCATGTTCTTTTCGTGTCCATAGATACTGGACGTAAATTAACTATACAGAAGAAATTTACTTGGTTATAGAGGAATTGCAGACAATATATGTGGCTGATGTATCCATTAAGCGCAGTGAGAAATTTTTGTAAGTCCGAGGCAGATGCCACCGCATGCACCAACAGGGTTTATTTTCAAATTATTTTGGAAAAACTGCACTTAAACTAGCATGAAATATTTTCAAAGTCCTATAGAATAACAGTGCGCATGCACCCAAGTTTATAGAGCCAGCGATAACCCACAATCGAACCACATATCGATTATCATCCTTGATTACTATCAGTCGATATGAAATTTAAATGACCAATATTTGCAACAAATCCCCAAATCTATGTTTAAAAAATATATTAATATTAAAATTACCAAACGTTTATTAAAAATGGGTGTACACTTACTTATCACTCCCTAATGCTGATCCAATCAGCGATAGAAAAATCATAGACTAAGTAATATACTCTGTGGAGAAAATAGCAGTTAGCATCACAATATTGTCTAACAGTGTCATAATATTGTGATTTACATATTTAAATAAATACTTCAAAATTGTCTAATAATGTTATAAAAATTGCTTGAAAAAGTTAAAAATATTAAATAATGTTAGTAAATACAGAAGAAGAGCTATAGTTTACAACAATATAACTGAAAAATCAAGCGCTAGTAGAAGTGCAGTTGAGCCATTATTTCCTACCATTTACAACAAATTTTACATTTTTTTCTAATGATTATTTGAACGTATTTTTCTGTGATATTTAAATATATACGTAACATGAAGACATGGCAGCCATATTGATTTTAAAGAATATTCTATACAACAATGCAGCCAACGTACGTTATGTACTTCAGAATTTGAAAACTTACTATTTATTTTTGGGCGTTGCATTCTTTCACAGGTTAGAGTACTTAAATTGCATTAGGTTAGCTTTTAGGTTGGTCTTTCACAGGTTAGAGTACTTAATTTGCGTTAGGTTAGCTTTTAGGTTTGTTAAATAGCATGTATAATGTTGGCTGCATCGCGATATTCCATAGAGTAAACCGCTTTGCATTTGTTGGCGCATGCACGTGGTTTCTGCCTGGGACTTAGAAAAAATTCTCACTGTGCTTAATGGAAAGATTATCCAATATTTGCAATAGGGAATTTAGGATCTTAGACAAAAAAAAATGGCACATTTTCAATTCTTGTCTACAACTCGTCTACAACCAACATTTTTTAATTACTTTTTATGCTGTTTAGTACTGTTATTTATACCCCGTCCACTCTTAAAGTGATCCTTGTCGAAACAAAACCATGTGACCTTCTCACTTTTCATTGGTTATGGAGATGTGTAACAGAAGCAATAAGTACCATACGTGAAAAATTAGTTCCCTTCATTAAATTAAAAATATGTCCTCTGAATATACTTGTTATTCTTCGTGAATGAAAATAATAATATTCTAAAACATACCTAATCAATAATTACAAATTCTTAGAATAGTTTATTACACATGGGTGATGCATTTGAGTCAAGCTTCAGTCGATTCGAATGAAACAAAATGGCTGAAAGTGTCTTCTGTTGCTGTGTCGACATCTCCCTGTTGAAAGTGACAGTAATTGTGGTGCGAATGGCAGAAGGATACTGCTTCTACAACGTACGTCGGTGTCCATAACCAATGAAAAGCGAGCAGGTCACATGGTTTTGTTTTGATGATCATTTTAAGAGCAGACAGAGTATAACTGTAGGCAAGCGTATTATCCACACCACACCTGTATTTTTTCTTATAAATCCATTTTTTCCTATGTCTTTCCTCTTTTAAAATTTTGTATTTGTTATGGTCAAAAAGTATATGTAATTATTAATTAAATAAAAATAAAACGTAGTTTTATTTGATTTTCATATTTATTATATAATTCAGTGACAGCTGTTTCGGTACACTGTACCTTCTTCAGACATGTTAACAAATTATGAATTGTGTTCCAACTGATCTAAGCAACAATACAACAATATTTATATTTGAAGAGAAAAATTTTCGCCTAGACCGGGACTCGAACCCGGGACCTTTGGCTTGCCGTGCCAAATGATCTACCAACTGAGCTACCGAGGCGAGTTACAATCTAGATGCAAATTTTTCTCTTATATACGTTGTAATTCCCTTTTGCCAAATGTTTTTGAAACCATTGCTTCTATCTTTGCAAATGGCGGCTCCTTAGTAAAGAAGACATTTATTGGGAATTTAACATTACTTTATAAAGCTAGTAAGGCTTCTAATGATGTTTTTATTATTGATTTAGCATTTCTCACTGAAAGATAAATTATATTTGAAGAGAAAAATTTTTTCAAAAACATTTGGCGAAACGGAATTACAACGTATATAAGAGAAAAATTTGCGTCTAGATCGTAACTTGCCTCGGTAGCTCAGTTGGTAGAGCATTTGGCACGGCAAGCCAAAGGTCCCGGGTTCGAGTCCTGATCTAGGCGAAAATTTTTCTCTTCAAATATTATCTTTCAGTGAGAAATGTTAAATCAATAATAAAAACATCACAATATTTTTTTAAATTTAACAAAGGGGATTCATTCAAATCAAGTTGAGAATTTAACAGTTTTTTACTACTTTTAAATTTATTAATTTCTACAGCCTCCAAAAGATCTAACTTCTTACCGTTATCACAAATATGTAAAATTTCAAAATTTGGATCGAAACAATGATTAAATTGGAATAGGTGGTTAGCATATTTTGAATTTTCTAAATTTGTGTTATATGCTCTCATGTGTGAGGTAAAAGGTCTACCAGTTTGTCCTATATAGACATTGTCACATGTGCCTCACTTCATTTTATATACACCTGATAATTTTTCTTTTTTTGTTTTGGTTTTATTGTTTTTTTATTATATTTTGTAGAGTTTTATTAGTTTTAAATACCACATTAATGTTCAACTTTTTAAAGTGTTTAGATATTTTATTTGAAGTGGGCCTATGTATGACATTATGACATATTTCTTTATGTTTTCTTTGGATAAATGAAAAACTTTGTTAATTGCTTTTTTGTAATGAACCTTCTTAATTAAACATTCTATAATTTCAGGGTCGTAGAAATTAATAAATTTAAAAGTAGTAAAAAAACTGTTAAATTCTCAACTTGATTTGAATGAATCCCCTTTGTTAAATTAAAAAATTTAAATAAATATTGTTGTATTGTTGCTTAGATCAGTTGGAACACAATTCATAATTTGTTAACATGTCTGAAGAAGGTACAGTGTACCGAAACAGCTGTCACTGAATTATATCTTAATAAATATGAAAATCAAATATAACTAAGTTTTATTTTTATTTAATTAATAAATATGGATTTTCATCAAGTAAACACCAACTCAATTGATTATCTGTAATTAAGCAGATTCCGTTGCTGTATTGTTCCTATGTATATTGCAATTGTTTTATTACTCCTTTCTTCACTGATTGATTGATTTTAGTTTTTCAACATGGATGCCGCATTAACCATAATGAAGTTATGTAGGTAGGAAATAACACTATGAGGTTGATTTTAATTTTGTTGAGTTGTTTCTTGACTCACCTCATACTTCTTAACTCGCTCGCAGATCTAGATTTTGTCACTGTATTTGTGACATTCTCAATTCTGTTCACGTTCAAGTTGTGAATGTGAACAGCATTGAGAATGTCACAAATACAGTGACGAAAACTAGATATGCGAGCGAGTTAAGAAGTATGAGGTGGGTCAAGAAACAACTCAACAGAAAAAAAAATACCATAATGAAATTTAATTAAATATGGATTTTCATCAAGTAAACACCAACTCAATTGATTATATAATGAAATTTATTTTATTACATTACAGAGGGACAGTTAATTGAATAATAATTTATATGAAGATGTTTTGCCATGATCTATTTTTTAGAATTGCGAAGATGTGTAAAATGAAGGAAGTAAAATACATATTAATGTGGTTTAAATTAAAATTCTTTGTACGTCACCTCGTGTCCAGTTTTCTAATTAAACTGGTTTCAAGACCCAGATGGTTTCATCTTCAGTAATTTCACGACGGACGAATGTATGGAGAGCTTATGTCCATGTGGCCATGAACCTATGGGTTCAATAGTGCCAGTGAGTTAGTTAGATTGATGTCAGAAATACAGCATTTTTGTTCCTCTATCATAAAGGTAAAGTTCTTAAGTGATACTTAATTTCTTGTAAATATCTCTTGGTCGAAGTAATGCAAATCTCCGATTATATTAACGTTATTTGATTATTAATAAGTCCTTGTAGAAAGTTACATTTTCAGATCTGTGTATGTTTACGCTGTGGCCACAGAATTACTCCCCCGTTTAGATCTCTGGGTGGGGACTACATCAGCGAATCCATGGCAAAGAATACAGAAGACTATTTATTTATTTATATACAGAGTTTTAATGTTTAGACATCTTTCTGTGCCTAAACTTTTATTTTTCTTCTCCATTCGTCTCTCTCCATCCAATCCATGTCCTCCAGTCCCCTTGCTCTCATTCCAGTTCTTATTTCCTGCATCCACGAGTTTCGAGGTCTTCCTCTTCTCCTTCTTCCAGGTGGACATCGTTCCAATGTTTTCCTGGGTAATCTTTCTTCTTGCATTCGTCGTACGTGTCCATACCAATTTAATTGCTTCTTTAGGCTTTTTAGCATTGTTATGTTTTTTGTGACGAACAGGGAGCTGGCCTGATGCATCAACCCCCAACCTGGAGGACCAGGTAATTTTTGGTCAACGTTTTCTTCCTCTAGCCTTTGTCAAGCCAATGACAAACTGCAAGGCAGCAGTATCTGTACCCTAGATAAGGGGCCCTCACAGGGTACTATCAGCTGGGCGTACTGAACCCTATTTTTTAACGAGGTTGTTACTCCTCCCCCTCATCCTGGCTTGGGACCGGCTTTTTTAATAGAAGACAATTACTCCACTAATCTGCAGAGGCAGAAAATATGTTAACTAACATGATGTCTTTCTCTTCCTTACTATGTTGCCACTTCCTGCCCTCTGTATATGTTCTTTGTCTGGCAGGTAGAGAGACGACAAATACTGTGGATTTTAATGGTCCGTTCTTCTACGCGGTCATTGGCAAAATGACTAATTTGACAACCCTGTTACTATTGGGGTTACGTGTAGGAATGAGCTGTCCCTTCTCATTACATGTTGCCACTTGTGATTTATTGTGAGGAGAGACGACAAATACTGTGATTTTAAATGATCCGACCGCTTGAGCATTCCGTGCTTAAATAACTAATTTGACAACCAAGATCTGTCACACGTGTTTAGGGATTCTCCACCCATACTGAACCTTTTCAGTATGTTATCAGATGTGCAGTCTTCTCCTACATCCCTTCCATAGATTCAGTAGTTTGGCAACACTAGCGCTAAAACTCTTCCCCTCCGCCCGTGCAGATTTAACTTGGTGGTATAATAAATAAATAATGAACTGCATGATCTTTATGGAAAATCAGATGTAATAAGACCAGTTAAGTTTCATAGACTGCGCTACACACGACACGTGGCATGAATGGGGAATGAAAGAGGGGCATGGAATCTCCTTGTAGGAAAACCGGAGGGAAAGCACCCAGAAGGTAGACCAAGAATGAGGTGGGAGAATAACATTAACCATGATTTGAGGGAAGTAGATTGTACATAGGATGATTGGAAAACATTAGCTCAGCATAGGGATGTATGGAAAGCTTATGTGTGCAGTGTATTCTGTAGAGAATAAATTTATAAAACTACATTATTTAAAAGTAGGTATTTTCAATATTACAGGGGTGTTAGCAAGAGTTCTCCAGACTTTTACAATGAAGGCACATCGTTCAACATCCTCTCACAGGTAAGGTTATTTTTAATAATGAATGGAGAACATATTTTAATCGACTCACCTCATACATTTTCAAACTTCTTTGATACCGACGGTTTCAGACAATATCATGTCCTTCATCAGTGATGGCGTCCATTGATGAAATTCTGTGATTGTTGATTTCTTTAGTGACATCACCACTTGTGCTGCCATCTTTCGTTGGGATTATAAACTTTGTAATTAAATTTTTATCCACCGGAATATCGAAATTCATAGATCGATATTTATTCTTCTGAATGAATATCATTTCCCAAATTGTCAATTCCAACGGTTTATCCAACTGTTTTAAAAGTTTCGCTTCTTTTTCAATTTTATGACCAAAGAGGCCTCTTTATTCAGGCTTAAGGATCTTTTACAAGCCTGAAAATCTTCAGACTCGGGACCCATAGCTTAAAGTCCCTCCCTGAGGACTTGCTCCTTGGATTTTTCTGTCCTAAAAAATCCATCAACCCCAGCTGGGTTTTAACCTGCAACCCTCAGAAATATGGGGCATGCCATAGCATAGTGGTTAAGGCACAGCGCTACAAGCCGGAAGGTCGAGGGTTCGAGTCCCAGTGGGTCAGGATTTTTAAACTGACCCAAACCTTTTGGTTTCACTATGGTCCTGGGGTCAACTCAGCCTCTAACGGAAATGAGTACCAGACACTTCTTCTGGGGGTAAAGGCAGGGCTGACAACCCGGCTGACATCAAGTGCGATTGTCCAAAAAAAGTGGGAGCCTTAACTTCCTACTGCCCCAAGGGTCTCCTGAGGTCTGTACTGGAATTACTTTACTTTACTTTTTTTTACTCCATACTCTCCAAGTGCAACATGCCTAGAATGCCCTTGGCATACTAAAGTTAAAATATAAAATTATGGAATATTCACCTGAAAGGTCCGTCTCCTCAATTAATTATTTAACTGTAGTGCTTTCGGGACTTGTCCCATCATCGGCAGGATTCAAAACTGGTGTTTCACTGAAGATCTGGTAGAGGGGATCTTCAGTGAAACACCAGTTTTGAATCCTGCTGATGATGGGACAAGTCCCGAAAGCGCTACAGTTAAATAATTAATTAAGTTGAGGAGACAGGTGAATATTCCATAATTTTATATTTTAATTTTGAATAATACCTCAACGGAACACATGAATCTTATAAAAGTTAACTTGGCATACTATCCGGCTGCTGGCCTCACATCTACATGTGTTAATCACAGAGGTAGACGATCATCCAGCTAATGTAGGGATGACATGTCAGTAGGTCGGGTCCGCCAGCCGTTAGAGCTGGTCTTCTCAACCTGGAGTTGCTACTTATTGTAGCTACACAAATGCCTCACGATGTTGGGTGGGCATCGGTCCAATACTGGCCGAAATTCCATTAGAAAATTCCTTCCCCTGTGGGGACTCGAACCAGCGCAAGTCCCGTAGCATCACTCGGCTACGGTGCGGGTCAAACTTATTATAATTTTCAAGTTGGTCAACTCCAGAATTTGAATGTGGGATCTCTTGACATGAGCCTGGAATTCAATTGCCTGAACTGACTTGCCTGGTGCTGAGAGAATTACTATAATATATTCTTTACCAATTAAATAAAAATGAAACTTAGTTTTATTTGATTTTCATATTTATTAAGATATAATTCAGTGACAGCTGTACCTTCTTCAGACATGTTAACAAATTATGAATTGTGTTCCAACTGATCTAAGCAACAATACAACAATAATTTATTTAAATTTTTTAAATTTAACAAAGGGGATTCATTCAAATCAAGTTGAGAGGAAAGTTTACAATGTGTGAGAGACCTTAATATTGAACCTAGTGACATCAACATTAACACTCGAAGTCTTCTACCAGATGTAAGGAAACCCAGGAAACAACTAAGAGACAAAGAAGCAGTTCTCTGGAGTCAACTTCCTCATAAAGGAAAAGGCGTTGTTCTCTACAATGAATATACACCGGTAAATCAATGGATTCGTGACCATCAGGGATTGTCTTGTTCCGAATGGAGAGCAGCGATTACAATGCAAGCCAATGTATCGGCAGTGCGTTCTTTGACGGGCAGATCTAGGGACGATACCCTCTGTAGACGTTGTCGCAGAGAGCACGAAACCCCTTGCACACGTCCTTGGGGCCTGTCCGTTTGGAGAATCACTGAGAAACATTCGGCACCACACTATTCGAAACATGATGACAGAAGCCTTGCGCAATTTTGGATACACAGTTTATGAGGAAGTTCATGGTGTGGCCACTAATGGGAGTAACAGACGAATAGATATTATTGCATTTAGACCATCCTCTAAAATTGGTGTGATATTAGATCCCACAATTCGTTTTGAGACTCATAGTGGCCAACCTGAGGAAGTTGACTGTGAAAAGAAAGCCATATATGAGCCAACAATTGACTATTACAAAGATAAATACCAACTAGATAGTATAACTGTCACAGGATTGATGATCGGGGCAAGAGGTACTGTACCAGGATTCTTAGCCAAATTTTGGAATTCCTTAGATTTGGACAGGGTGTATCTTTCTAAAATTGCCATCGCTGCCATTAGAGGATCAATTTCAATTTTAAGAAACCATATTTACAAAATTTCTACTTTATAGTATGTATACTTCAATTAGGCCTACAATTTGAATTTTTTAAATGTATTTACAAAATATATTTCATCAATTCCAAAAATTAATTGTCTGTATCACTTTGTCCTTGAGGCAATCCTCTAATGAGGAAAGTTTTATATAATAAAAACACAATTCATAATTTGTTAACATGTCTGAAGAAGGTACAGTGTACCGAAACAGCTGTCACTGAATTATATCTTAATAAATATGAAAATCAAATAAAACCAAGTTTTATTTTTATTTAATTAATTAATATGGATTTTAATCAAGTAAACACCAACTCTATTGATTTATTTAATATATTTTTTGTTTGTTTGTTTTTTTAGATACAAGAAACAAGTAAATACAGCTGCTGACCGGAACAAGAAACCAATACTAGAAGTTATTAAGAAATACATTTCACCTTACGTTGAGAGACTAAGTAAAGAATGTAGAAGTTTGTATTGTCTTGAAATATCTTCTGGAACTGGCCAGCATGTTGCATACTTCGCTCCGCATTTCCCGTCCGTCATCTGGCAGCCATCTGAAGTTGACAAATCATCTTTCTCCAGCATCTCTGCTTACATAGAGGACTCTGCAGTCTCCAACATTCAACAGCCGATATGTATAGACATATGTGAAGATTACACAAAATGGGAAGGAGGTAAAATAGGTATGTATAAGTAAGTTATGTAGGTAGGAGTCGACTGCGATGGACTAGTGGATATGCTTCTTGCCTCTGGTCCCGAGGTTCGCAGGTTCAAACCCGGCCAGGGTCGATGGATTTTTTAGGATGGAAAAATCCAAGGAGCAAGTCCTCTGGGAGGGACTTTAAGCTGTGGGTCCCAAGTCTGAAGATTTTCAGGCTCGTAAAAAATTCTTAAGCCTGAATGAAAAGGCTTCTAAGCAAAATTTACCGAATTTTCCCGTCCTAGTACTACCTTGGTTTCCTAGATGTCAGTATGAGGCGGAACGCTGACCACGTACCACTCAAAATGACATCTATACGAAAACAAGTGTAACTAAATTAGTATGATTCAAATTCTTCCCTGTAGGCGGAGAGCGCCTAAATCTCTGTAAAGGGAAAACATGGGCTTACAAAAAAAAAGTAGGTAGGAAATAACACTATGAGGTTTATTTTAATATTGTTTAGTTGTTTCTTGACTCACCTCATACTTCTTTACTCCCAAGCAGACTCGAGTTTCTTCACTTCATTTGTGACATTCTCAATGCTGTATTACGTTCACAACTAATGTCCAACGGCCTCCTCTCCTGCAGACTGACCTCTGCGCCATCTGATTCCGTGCTTTTCTGACAACAAGTATGAGCAGTTACTGCAGATTTTTCTGTTTCCAAATTTTTTTACATTCCTAACAGTGTTACTTCCTAAAATATCAATTATTGATAACTTTATCTTATCTTACCTCATACTTCATGTTTTTTAAACACAGGAACTGCAGTTTTCAAGAGGACATCCCTCTCATCCTCAGCCAATATCTTGACCACCAGATTTTCATTTGAATCTTCATCTACAGTGTTGCCATCTGGTGTTGATTTGATGAACCTTGAGATAAAGTCCTGTTCACTGCAAATTTCAAAATTAATGGATCTAAATTTGTTCTTCTGAATGTATATTTTTTTACCAAACAGTCAATTCCAAAGGTTTTTCCAAATGTTTTTAAAAGTTTAGCCTCTTTTTCAATTTTATGACTCTCCAGCAAACTATGTGCTGCAATAGCTGATTTTTCAATTTAATAATTTTTCATATTTTTAAATGTTCCTTTGTGCGAGTGTCCAAATTCCTTTTCCCTTTAAAAATGGTGGATTTGAAAAATCAGCTCTTGCAGCTCATAATTTGCTGGAGAGTCTTCTTCTTCTTCTTCTTCTTCTTCTTCTTCTTCCTTCCAAGTATTAGGCCAAGGCCTGTTACGATCCTATAGAAAATTTTCCCTCCAGCGTTTCATAGGACGACCCAGTGATCTTCATCCTCTTGGTATATAATTATAAACAGCTTTGGGGATCCGATTTGAACTCATTCTTTCAAGATGGTGGAGAGTCATAAAATTGAAAAAGAGGCAAAACTTTTAAAACATTTGGAAAAACCTTTAGAATTGACTGTTTGGGAAAATATATGTATTCAGAAGTGTACCGCAATCACCTTTTCGGTACATAATACTACGCATCGTGTCTTCCCTCTTCAGTGATCTTATAGAACAGTGCCAAATTCCTGTCTTCGTTGTCCACTCTCCTACGTACCCCCCCCTTCCTTCTTTATGCGCTGTGTGTTACTGCGCATCTTCCCCTCGCTAGCTAAGTCCTCAAATAAGCTGTGCAAGAGAATATCAGGGTCATCATCTACTTTGGTTTCATCGGGGTCAAGTCGATAGTAGCTCGAAGGAGCTGTTTGGTTTGATTAGTCCCATGAGCCAGGATAGGGCAACTAGGACTGTTAACCCTAGCCCTAGGCTGGACTGGATTAAGTGTGTCTATGTATGTTCATTATTATTGTTATTGATATTTTGTTTTGTTGACCGATTAATGTTATTATTTTATTCATGTCTTTTTCTTTCGTCAGGAAGATAAACTTTTGTTATATTTGTATTTCACTTATCTGACTTATTTCCCTAATTAAAGTTACATTATTTTTAGTTAACTTATGTTTACTAATTGCGTAGCTAGTCATGTTTGGTATTGATATATATTCTAAAGCTTTCTCAAGCCAATTTAATCCCCTTTTTCCTTCTAGCTTCCATGATTATAATACTGTTTAGCTTACAGTACTATATCAACTTTTATAAGATTCATGATGTGTTCCGTTGAGGTATTATTCAAAATTAATATAAAATTATGGAATTCATGAAAGCAGCTCACAACAACGACAGCCTGATAAACGAAAACGAACCCAATACATGCAACCCCCTCTACCAGATGTTCAGTGAAACACCAGTTTTGAATCCTGCCGATGATGGGACAAGTCCCGAAAGTGCTACAGTTAAGAGACGGACCTTTCAGGTGAATATTCCATAATTTTATATTAATTACAGTACTATATGTTGAATAATTTACAAAGGGAAGGTGGATTAATCTTTGCCTTCTATGGGCCCGGGCAAAGGAATGTTGATTTAGGCACTCAATACTTTCAAACTCAAGGTAATTATAAAATATTGGTACTATCACGCACGTATGCACATGCGAGTGGTTGCAAAAATGTTAGCAGAATGCGCGGCACAGAAGAACAAATTTAGATCCATGAATTTTGAAATTTGCATTAAATAGAACTTGATCTCAAAGTTCATCATATCAACACCAGATGGCAACATTATAGATTCGATTCGATCGAGGGTATTTCCACTTTTCAGCGGTTGCTCTTTTACCAGCCGGCTGCTGGCCCTTCACATCCACATGTGTCAATCACAGAGGTAGATGATCAACAGTCAGTGTAGGGGTGACATGTGGTCAGCATGTCGAGTCCCCCAGCCGTTATAGCTGGTTCCTCAACCTGGAGCCGCTACTTATTGTAGCTACCCAATTGCCTCAAGATGCTGGGTGGGCACCGGTCCCATACTGGCCGAAATACCATGAGAAAATTTCTTCCCCCATGGAGACTCGAACCAGCGCAAGTCCCGTAGCTCTGCGCCAAGGCTTCCTACCTTAACTGCTCGGCTACGGCGCGGGACTAGATGAAGATACAAATGAAAATCTGGTAGTCATGGTATCGGCTGAGGATGAGAGAGACACCTCTTGAAAACTGCAGTTCCCATGTTAAAAAAAAAAAAAACATGAAGTATCAGATAAGATAAGAAGTGACCCATTAACTAATTGAAGAACATTGTAATGTTGTTTCCCATAATTAACTTATGAACTTTATTTCTACAGGTAAGCAGTCTGTCGACTTCATGGTAAACATAAACTTAATACACATCTCACCGTACAAATGCACCGAAGGTCTGTTTCGCAATGCAGGGCAAGTGTTGAAGTCTGGTGGAATTCTATTCACTTATGGCCCTTATGCATTCCATGGAAAAATATCACCAGAATCAAACGTAAGATTTGATTCAATGCTACGATATGAAAATCCGGAGTGGGGTTTACGTGATATTGATCAACTTACGACTTTAGCAATGGAATCTTCTCTACGATTGGCTGACATTGTTGCATTGCCTGCTAATAATCACATTCTTGTCTGGAACAAGGATTAAAGTATTAAGATGGACTGGCGACAGACTCTCTAGTATGAAGTTGATGACTCTGTTATCTAATACAGGGCTTCCAATATAAAACCGGACCGGCTTCACGGAGTTTCCCCCGGCATGCAGTGCTGTCTCTTCCTCCCGCAATTCACCATGCCTGCCACCTGTCCTTGAACTGTTTCTTACCTTATAGAAAATGCTGGAAATGTTGTCCTCCCGCAGTTAAACAGGCATTATACCGAGTTAACACATTTTGTTGCTGTATGTGCAGAAGATACTGAAATCCCAACTTGTTGTGCTAATTTCGGTAATGATTTTTGTGGTGAACGTTCCAAATTTTCGCCAATTTCGTCTAATTTTTCTTCGGTGAGAACTGTACGCCTTCGCGTGTGTTTCTTATTTTGTACTGAACCAGTGGTCTCAAATTTAGTCACAAGTTTGTGGATTGTCGATCTGGAAGGAGGTAATTGTCCAGGGAAGTTCTGAATAAATTCCTCGTGAACGCGACGAGCTGATTCGTATTTATAACAACATTTACACACATAAATGCGCTGCTCTAATGTCAGCTGACGTCTCATCTTGTCGAACGATAGTAAACTGACTAGTTCAAGGACGAGCGGCTGGCAGAGTGAAATGCGGACGAGAAGAGAGCGCTGCCTGACGGGTGAAACCCCGTGAGGCCGGTCCGGGTTTATATTGGAAGCCTGTTATATGAATTTCAGGTTTTACGTTTAATTTCAATGTTTTTATTTTTAATTTATTTTTCACACTGAAGGAAAAATTCATATTTCAATACTAATAAAATTCATTGTTAAAACCGTTGAGGTGGAGAGTCATAAAATTAAATAAGTTCTAGTATGGTTTTTTTTTAAAATATATAGGGGAACGTGGGGCAGGATGGGGTATCTAATGTTTGATACAATGTATTTTTCATTATAAATGAGTAAAATTTTGTTCTCTGATATGGATATGTTCATTGGTATTTAATAAACAGAAAAACATAATCACATTACAAATTAATAAAAAATTCGGGGATATACATCCAATAAAACTAGATCAAAACATTTGCCCCGTTGTGCCCCATGGATGGGGCAGAATGGAGTACTAATTTTTTATTTGTATTTTGCATTACTAATTAATAATATTTATCAGTAAACTTATAAACTATAGCACAATGATTCATTTTTCACAAACTACACAAACATGAGTGGCATCATCATCATCACTATCGACTCCAGCACAAGAGTTGTGAGCCTACTGAAGACAAGAAGGACATCTAATCCAGCTTTCTTCTGAAGAGTCATGACAATAGAGACAATCATCTTCCTCAACGTCATTTTTGGCAGAGCCAGAATGATTTTTCGAACTAGGTAGGTTTAACCTGACTGCCTTAACTTTGGATGGTCCTGGTTTCGAGTCACTTTCTGGTAAAGCAAATCGTCTTTTTACAGGCCTCTTTTCTAATTTATCCTTTTCAGAATGTTGCACTGCACTTCTCTATGTTGATGACGTCAAAATTGCACTTTCGCCTCGATTTTTTTAAACTCGCTTGTTCTTTTGAGACCCTTTTGGAATGGGTGTGATATTTTCTGGGCTGGCACTTTGAAAATGACTGTGGTTTGGCGACTCTAGATTTTCAAGCAAGGAAAATGTTTCTGACGTCAGATGTTCCTGAGGTTTGGAAGTGTTGCCTTGCTATTATTATCAGAAGCAATCTGAATGTCTGTTGTTGAAGAAGGCAATAAATCTGCATCATCAAAAACATTCACATTAACTGGCCATATCCCAGTTTTTTTTGGAAAATCATTGACGGTTGTAGCCATTGTTGAGGCACGTATGTAAGCACTACCCGTTCCGCCAGTTGGAAGGCAAGTCCTCGAAATTCATTTACACTGAGGCCGAAGAGTTGGGCTTCCATTTTTTTAGGTATTCAAGTTTTTTTTTCCTGCTCTTCACTAAAAACACAGGAGAAATTTTCCATCGATTTCCTTACTGTGTAATCAACATTTTCTCTCTTTTTCTTCACGTGTCGTTCCAGAGTTGTTTGAGGCACTTGAAATTGACTAGCTGCCCTTTTGTACGCCATTGATCCATTAACGGCTTCTAGCATAGACACAAGGGACAATTCTTCTCTCTGTGTCTTATTTTTATAATTCCTCACCATTTTGAAACTACACAGAGGAAAAGAGTCAGTCAGTAATATGAAGACCGCATGGGGCAAGACGGGGTAGTACCCTGTCTTGCCCCACCCCATTGTGCCCCACGAACTCAATTATAATTTATGACGTTATGACCGGATTATTTTGAAACAAAACCTAATGCAGTAAACATGTGTAGAAAGAAAATGGAATAATCTATAACACAGTAATTGTTATATATTATTCAAATGAAGCTTAGATGTATTTGCATGCACTGAAGAGAAGGTGTAATATTGCAAAAATCTCTTCACAACTGACCACACAAGCAAAAAAGTAACAAAGACTTCACCGATGGTGAAAAACTGATCTGTACAAGCAGCTGAGACGTTACAGAGATACTTTTGAGAAATTCCGATATATCATGCCACATACTGGGAGAAAAATACACGTACCCCATTCTACCCCACTACCCCATTCTGCCCCCTGTTCCCCTATCAGTTTAGAAAATTACTGCTTCAAAAGTACACCAGATGGCAGTTTGGATAATTATTGGCAAAAGAAAAAAATTGACAGTCGTGAAAACAACTGACGATGGTGACAATGGTCACCGATACTGCCTGTAGGCCTTTCAGAACATCCGTTCCATCTTCAGCAGGTCCTTCTTTGCTACGATATCTAATATGATGGTTGATGCTGTGGTGTTGTCTTATTAAATTAATGTTTTGATTAGATCTTATGCTAAGAGAAGTGGCTTTGCCAGTCTTTCTTTTATATCTGTGATTCAGTATTAAGGGCAGGAAGTTCATGATGTTTTTAAACTTAATTTCTAATTGTATTTATATTTGTGAGCAGCCTCATGATATTATGGTCAGAATTTCTAACTACAGATCCTGGATTCAGTTCCCCCTCTGACCATAGGAATTCTTCGGTAGAGTGTTATTCTTGTGGTCACCCATGGTTGTGAATTTAGTTTAATTAATTAAATAAAAATAAAACATAGTTTTATTTGATTTTCATATTTATTAAGATATAATTCAGTGACAGCTGTTTCGGTACACTGTACCTTCTTCAGACATGTTAACAAATTATGAATTGTGTTCCAACTGATCTAAGCAACAACACAACAATATTTATTTAAATTTAACAAAGGGGATTCATACAAATCAAGTTGAGAATTTAACAGTTTATTACTACTTTTAAATTTATTAATTTCTACAGCCTCCGAAAGATCTAACTTCTTACCCTTATCACAAATATGTAAAATTTCAAAATTTGGATCGAAACAATGATTAAATTTTGAAATTTTACATATTTGTGATAAGGGTAAGAAGTTAGATCTTTTGGAGGCTGTAGAAATTAATAAATTGAAAAGTAGTAAAAAACTGTTAAATTCTCAACTTGATTTGTATGAATCCCCTTTGTTAAATTTAAATAAATATTGTTGTATTGTTGCTTAGATCAGTTGGAACACAATTCATAATTTGTTAACATGTCTGAAGAAGGTACAGTGTACCGAAACAGCTGTCACTCAATTATACCTTAATAAATATGAAAATCAAATAAAACTAAGTTTTATTTTTATTGAATTAATAAATATGGATTTTCATCAAGTAAACACCAACTCAATTGATTATTTAGTTTAAGTTTAGATTTAAGAACTCTTCTGATGCTTCGTTGTCACCCATCTCATCAGAATGCTCTAGTGGTTATGTTGTCCTGAGAGTCACGGGTTCAAACCCGGCCGGTGTCAATAGATTGTTAGGATGGGAAAATCCGAGGAGCAATTCCTTGAAGAGGGACCTTAAGCTGTAGGTCCTGAGTCTGAACGTTATCAAACTTATACTTGAAGACAAAAATGATGCGCTCAGATTATAAAGCTCGTTAAAGAACTGCAAGTTGAATAAAAAGGCCTCTGTTTTGCAAAATTTAACCGGCTCTGTTGTAGTACAAATGGAAAACTCATATAGAATATACAGTGTCAATGGACAAGAATCTCAAAAGCCATGCTTCACTACCGTCCACATGGAAAGTGATTTTTGGGCTGCCTGGCGAAGAAGAGGTGGATTGAAAATCCAGCCTTGAGATTGTAACAGACTTTATACTTGTAAGGAAGATTATAATTTATTATTTATTGAAAGAGTAAGCCAGTTCAGCATGTCAGCTGCCTTCACTCCCACAACATATGTCCGCTACTCATTTCGATTAGAGAGTAAATTGATTCCAAGGCAAACAGGTATATGTCAGTTTAATAATTCTGAGTGGAAGTCATGACTGAAGAGGGACAAGATATTGTCTGAAACCACCGGTGTCAAAGAAATTTGAAATTGTATAAGGTGAGTCATTAAAAATATGTTCTCCACTCACTTTTAACGATTTAAAGTATTTTTTATTTAGTAACGTGTTGATATTCAGATTTAATTAATCATATTTTCCCTTAATTAATCATATGAACAAGTAACTTGTTTTAATTATCTGGGATGAATGATAACGTATCTGTAAAATTTGGATATGGAGAAGAAATTAGGGAAATTTCAACAGATATGTGGTTCAATAAGAAGATATTTGAGAAATAAGACCACAAGGGAAACTCAATTAAAATTTTACAAAACAGTAGCTGTTCCAACGTTAACATACGGGTCTGAGACTTGGCCTTTAACGATCTCTGATAAACATAAAATTGAGACAATAGAAATGAGATTTCTCAGATCAGTTGCAGGTGTGTCTTTAAGAGATCGAAAGAGAAGTCAAGATATCAGAGATGAATTACAATTACAGTAAAACCTGTCTATGAAGGAACATGGCAGTTCCTTAAATATATTTGCTTCTTGGCAGTTTTCCTTCTTATAAAGGGTTCTCAAATTACAAGCTTGAATTTTCTCACGCAGTGTAAGGGTTTTACATGCACGCTTTAAAGACGTAACGTATTGAACTGAAATACAGACAAAATAGTGTGTATATGTAACACAGCACAGTTTGCACGGCAATGCAAAACAACTTTATTACACAAAAGCAAGAAGGAACTCAACTACAGGAAGACTGAAGAGTTTCCTAACTCCCTCGCAGGTTACGTAAGCAGGCAAGGAAAAGCGAGGGATTCCCTGCTGTCACACATAAGCAAGGGTATCCCCGCAATACAATGGCAACACAATAAGTAAAACGATGTAATGCAGAAAGCGTCATATGCAGAATTTTCACGTGAGGTCATTAATACTGTAATTAGAACGTGCTTAAGAATAATTTTCCGTCTTACTGAGGTAAAAATTAACTATTGGTACTTTAAAAACCATTCCGTTTTTGCATTGTGAAGGTTTCTGGCTTATACAGGATGGTTTTACATATAAAATCGTGCCGTTCTGGTGATATTTTCCATCTTTACAGGTTTCCTTCTTATAGTAGTTCTGGCTAAGACAGGTTTTACTGTATATAATATAAACGAGAGAATAACAGAAATAAATATAAATGGTTTGAACATGTACAAAGAATGCTAAATAATTGTTTACCAAAACGTATACTTCATTATAGACCTGAAGGCTAAAAAAATGTAGGAAGACCAAAATGACGACCTGTAGCTTATTGTACAGCGGGCAGCGGAATGGGCCAATATGCCCGTACCTTGAAGATGATGATATTTTGCCTTTTTTAAACATTTTTAATAGCGCTCTCACAAGGATTAATTGGTTGGTTTTTAGGACATGAACTTCCCAACCCAATTCATGACATTAATGTAACTTATATGCATTTATATAATTTCATTATCGCAAGTGTAGTTTATAGAAAGAATTGTTAGTTATTGTATTGTAAGAATTTTTCCATTTGATGTGGTTTTCTTATCTTTCTTCTCCAACTCACGCATTTGATCTGATCATTTTATAATTGTCTTTCCTTGTACCTATCTTTCTTATGTCTCGTCCTCTAAGGGCCGCATGCAAATACATTAGTCTCTGGAGAGTTGAATTTTCCGTGAGCACGTGCAAAGTTCAAATTAGAGAGTCGCTGACTGATCATGCATGAAAGTAGTTTTTTCATAATATTGGCAAGAAATTACCCAGAATTCTCAGTGATAAAACCACTTCCGTTATTTTTGTCTGCTAGAGGAACGCATTTACGCTTGCGTCCCACAAATAAAACCGTATACGACGATGTCTGCGTCGCACGATATTACGCCGATTCTCCTGTTCTTCCAGTTGAATTCTTTGGTAGACTCTATCACATTCCTCTTCTCCACGTATACCGAAAACATGATCGAAGTCTTCAAGGTCCGACATCTTGGATAAAGCAGCAAGGTTTCAAACTACATCGGTTCCCATCGGGTTGCTCACGATTCGTTCTCTGCAAAGTCACCTCGCCAGATAGCTTAGGAATTTTGACAATTATTATCGCATGAACAGATTTAAAAGTCTTTGGATGCAACTTTCTCAGCAGAGTACAAGCTGAGAACAACTTTTACGGTCTAATGTGTTCATAGATACGACCCTTACTCCCAGTCAGTGATATCCTTCATGCTTTTTCTATCTGCTGTTCATCTCACATGATCAAACCTTCTGAGTTGAATTTCTTCAATTTCCTGTAATGTCAACAGAATATAAAATATGAATCGGAAACGTCACACCTCACATCATAAAATATGCTTTTCTAATCGTGACATGTTTTGAAAGAATCAGTTATAGTCTGAGTTTATTCATGTCGGTTGAAAATGAGAGAGATGTTCTCTTGAAAACTAGTTCCTGTGTTTAAAACATTTTCTCCATTCTCACCTCTTACAGTTGTTTTTGTCGAACATGTTTCAGAGCTTCTTAGCCCCATCATCAGCTGAGGTAAGAATGAACAGCAAAGTGTTTTAATTATTAAACAAACCACTTACTATATTTAATTAATGTTGGGAAGTAAACATTATGAGGTATAATCATTAAAATTCATTGGAGAACATATTGTTTAAACAACTCACCTCATAGGATTCATGCTTCCATGATATCACGATTTCAAACATAATCATGTTCATCATCAGCCATAACTCCGACTGACGAAATTCTTCGGCCGTCAACTGTTCTATTGTCGCCATCTTCAGTGCTGCCATCTATGGTTGAATTTATGAACTTCGAAATCAATGTAATTTCATTAGGGATATCAAAATTCATTGATCTATCTTTGTTTTTCTGAATGTATATTTTTTCCCAAACTGTCAATTCCAAAGGTTTAAAACAAGTAGAAGAAACCTTTGAAATTGACAGTTTGGGAAAAAATATACATTCAAAAAACAAAAATAGATCAATGAATTTTGATACCCCTAATGAAATTACATTGATTTCGAAGTTCATAAATTCAACCATAGATGGCAGCACTGAAGATGGCGACAATAGAATAGTTGACGGCCGAAGAATTTCGTCAGTCGGAGTTATGGCTGAAGATAAACATGATTATGTTTGAAATCGTGATATCATGGAAGCATGAATCCTATGAGGTGAGTTGTTTAAACAATATGTTCTCCGATGAATTTTAAACCACTTACTGTTAATAATAATAATAATAATACTTTATTTATTCTGGCAGAGTTAAGGCCATAAGGCCCTCTCTTCCACTCAATCAGCACAATACTTCCTATTGTATTTTAAAACTAGTTCCTTTGTTTAAAGAAACGTAAAATATGAGTTAAGAGGTAAAAAAATGACTCATTAATATACTCTGACCGTTTAAATTGAGTCATTAATGCACATCCTGGTTAAATGAACTCACACAGATAGAATTTCAAAATTCATGGACCTGTTCTTATTCTTTTGAATGTGTGAGTTCTATTCAAGTTTCTGCATGTCTTAATAGCTTTGTTTTTTATTTCAATTATGTGTTCCTGTTTTAAACAATGTGTTGCTACAGACAATTTTTCAATTTCACAGTTTTTAATATTCCTGAAATGTTCTTAGTACAAGAATTGAAATATATTTTGTTCACTCCTGTACTAATTATGGTATAATTATCATTCTGTTTTTAGGGAAGTAAGTTGAATTTACCAGAGAGGGCTTGGTATCCATTGACAACGGCATGTAATTGCTCAACTTACTTCCCTAGGGAAGAAAAATAATTGACTTAATTAATAATGTAAAAATTTTACCTTAATTACTACTTTTCATATCTATTTTTCGACTTTGTTGGTAATAGAAAATGAACTGCAGTATTCTACATCACAAATAATCACATCTGTAATGAATATGCATTGTGAAACTGTTATTTAAAATGTCTGCCACTAATTCAGACAACAATAAACAATTGCAGTTGTTTTATCAACATTCCCTTGTTATCAAACAATTGAACTCTTCAAACCAAGATATAAATTCACATGAAATATAAAAATTAAACATAATTATTAGTACAGGAGTGGACATAATTATATACACAATTCGGGAAGTAATTACATTACTTGTCTGGAACTTATTTGTTAGTCTCGCTAGTAACGTACTACTTATTTATTTAACTTTCACAGGAAAAGAACACTATGAGGTTTAATTTAAGAATTAAATTAATGTTTTTATTACCTCACCTCATATCCTTTTTCTTCTAGACTGCAGTTTTGGAGCTTATCTCCATCATCAGTAGCCTCTGGTCAACCAGTGTTACGTCGTTTTTTGGCGGTTTTCTTGTTACTTCTCTCGGTGGACCGATGAACCTCTGGACCAGGTCAAAATTTGTGGGAGTTTCAAAATTCATGAGTTTATCTTTCTTGTTTTTTTAAAAACCAGATTGAAAGAACACCTTAGAAATGTAAAAAAGGGTGAAGTGGACAAGTCAGCTGTAGCAGCCCATGCTTGGTCTGAAAAGCATTTAATCGATACAGAAGCTAACCTAATCAAACACACAGATAAACAAAAAGAAGTCACGGTCTGGGAAAAAATCCACATCCAAAAAAAGCAAGAAAGATAAACACATGAATTTCGAAACTTCTGCAAATTTTGACCTGATCCAGAGGTTCATCGGTCCACCGATAGAAGTAAGAACAAAACCACCAAGAAACGACATAACACCGGTCGACCAGAGGCTACTGACGATGGAGATAAGCTCCGAAACTGCAGTCTAGAAGAAAAAAGGATATGAGGTGAGGTAATAAAAACATTAATTTAATTCTTAATGCATTCTTACTTCCCTTGTTGCGTATATAAGTATTTTTTTATTATTTGTTCTTTATTGTAGTTCTTGCAGATCTTTTGTGGTTCATATTTATGTACTATTGATAATTTACCTCATACCGTTGCTTTTAAAATAGTACCTTGTACCTGAGATATCATTGATCCTCAACAAATTAAAATTCCATTAATTTTAGTTGAAGTTCTGTTAAAGTGTTCTTCTGGTGTACCAGTGATTACAATGCTTGCCTATAGTTCCAAAGTTTGCACGTTCAAATCTGGTCAGGATATAACAGTCCTAAGTATGGATTCCTCTAGAAGGGAAGTAAAACCGTGACCACTGGCACACATTTGTAGCAAGGAAACGAATTTAATCCTGAAATAGATCTAGTAAAATTTGTGTGAGCTTTAATAATTGTGATGCCCATGACATGAAAAGTATTAAAATCAAATACTCATTGACTTATTTGAAATTTCATGCTGTCGTTTCTTACTCAGTTCCCTCTTTGTAAATACTCTCCTCCCCATTATGGTGGCTGGGATTTTTTCATAAACTTACAATATAGAAGCCATGTACCTGGACCATACATTAATATAATCTTTTGTTTATTAAACTTTTTGTCGGTGGAATGATTTGTTTGGTCTACAACTGAATTACTTTTTATTTTTTATTCTTCTAATTCAGATTTGAGTAAAAGTTGTAAATATGAGACACAACACTTAACTGAACACCCACAATGTAGCAATATGATTGCTTGTTTTACGATAATAATAATAATAATAATAATAATAATAATAATAATAATAATAATAATAACAATAGGTGTCACTTAGTAGAAGAAGAGGATGGTCAAAACTAATGTGGATTGATGGTGTTTAGAGCAGCATGCTGAAAAAAAGGATTGGATGTTGGAGATTGGAATGACAGAGAGATGTGGAGGAGAATGACAATAGATTAATTGCGCACAGGAAAATGTTGTGAGAGATACTTAAAACAAATTTAGTTACGTTTATCTATATAAGTCTATATTTAGTTATTTAATAAACTAATGATCATCTTGGCGATAAAATCGTAAAACATGTAGTCAATGTACCCATTTGTTACTTATTTACTGGCACTATCGAACCCGTAGGTTCATGGCCGCGCGGACATAAGCTCCCCGTAAATCCCTATCCTGAGCTAATGCTTTCCAATCATTATATGTATAGTTAATGTTATTCTCCCACCTCATTCTTGGTCTACCAACTGGGCGTTTTCCCTCTGGTTTTCATACAAGAAGCTTCCATTTACGTCTTTCATTCCCCATACGTGCCACATGTCCTGCCCATTGCAGTCTACTGGTCTTAATACCCATTTCACCAATTAAAAATTGAAATATTTAGTTATGTTTATATATATATATATATATATATATATCATCATCATCATCATCATGAACAAATTCGTTTTAGGCCATGTGGCCTGTACGGTAAACCTAGCGAAGATGGTCTTGATCTTTCCACCGATGTTTTGGTCTTCCTTGGTCCCTATGTCCAGTTGGGGTATATTGGAATGCCAATTTTGGAAGTCTATTTCTTGCCATTCTTCTCAGATGATTTTTCCATTCTTATATATATATATATATATATATATATATCCATCCACCTATAGTAATTCTGCCCAAGGGCAGGTCTTTCACAGCAATCATAGAATTTTCATGCTATACTTTGCAGCTTTACTAGGGAATTATAGGTGTGGTAGCTTCCCATTGCTTTCCACACCGGTGCAGGATGATGATGATGGCCATATGATTTTTGGAGACCGTTGGGCCCTAAGCTTCCTGACATTTGTCTTACAGGTGAGGAAAAACTCCGAAAAATACCCTCACCCAGGAGCCTGTCCCGATTGGGAATCGAACCCGGGCCCGCTGCGTGACAAGGCAGCACGTTACCTCGAGACCACAGCGCGCGGTGGACATATATATGTCTACTAGATCCTATTTAGCAGACACCGAAAATGACAGTGACCAAAATGTTATATATATATATATATATATATATATATATATATATATATGCACGCGCATGCACACACACGCTGACACACACACACACACACATTTATTTATGTTTATATGTGTGTGTGTCCATGAATGCTCCAACGGCTGCAATATTTGTTTCATCGAAACCGAACTTGGCACATAGCAATTAATTTAAAAAAAAGTAAGCTCGAGTTTGGACCATTACGTGTAGGAGTTGATTTGACACAAAAAAAAAATTTGAAATCCCTCTAGCAATCACAGTTTTCGATTTTTCACAAGGAAAATTCATTATATGCTACTAAACCAGCGAAATCTGACAATTGAAAGTTGAGGTTTACTTAACCCCAAAACCGATTTTGATGGCAATTTTCTTTCTTTTTTTTTTTCTTTTTTAATTTGAGTGGGTCCCTGGATGATTTTGATTCACGGCTTGACTCGGTAGGTGGCGCTGCGATTGGGTTATAGGAATTTTTTTTAATGTCAGGTGTGTAGCTATCTGCATTATCGACGTATTCCGCGCAACAATAATGTGACGTCATCATGCATTCTCCTTGAGCCACAACAGATGGCATGGAGGAGTTATCTTGTGAACTTATTTAATATCTGATACATTACGTCTTAATTAGTGAATTTTATTTGAATAAAAAATAGTCTGTTACATAATCACGAAACGAAAAAATTAAATGTCAAACTCAATGTTAAATGTAATTTGGTAGGGCCTATATGGTTTATAGATAATTCGAATATCGAGAAAATGTTTTGTGAACCCGCTGATAGCAGGCAAGCAAACGTTCGGGCATGACCTATTCTTTTACATATAACTTTTCATTTTTGTCGTTCGGCTCATTTATAACAAGAAGGCAGATGGACATATTCCGCTCGACAACAATGTGACGTCATCATGCACGCTTCTTGAGCCACAACAGATGGCAGTGAGAGGTTTTCATGCGAACTTATTTAATAATATCTAATTATGTCTTAATTACTGAATTCTATGGTAAAAAAGTAGCATATTTTTGTCGTCCGGCCATGACACGAGAACTTAACGTTCGGGTAAGAAAACGTCTCCCGGGTCCGCTAGTGTAATATGCATACAAGTAATTCTGTCCGAGGGCAGGTCTTTCACTGCAATCATAGCATTTTCCTGCTATGCTTTGCAGCTTTACTAGAGAATCATGGGCGTGGTAGCTTCCCGTTGCTTTTCACACCGGTGAATAATGATGATGATAATGATAAGGATGATGATGATGATGGCCGGATGATTTTTGGGGACTGTTGGGCCCCAAGCTTCCTGACATTTGTCTTACAGGTGAGGAAAAACCCCGAAAAAACCTCACCCAGGAGCCTGTCCCGATTGGGAATCGAACCCGGGCCCGCTGCGTGACAAGGCAGCACACTACCTCGAGACCATAGCGGTGGACACGCACGTGCGCAGACGCGTACACACACACATATTTTCATATTTATTTATTTATTTATATATGTGCGCGTGTCCATGAATGCTCCAGCAGCTGCAATATTTGTTTTATCGAAACCAAACTTGGCACATAGCAATTAATTTTAAAAAAGTAAGCTCGAGTTTGGATCATTAGGTGTGGGAGTTGATCTGAAACAAAAAATTAGAAATCCCTCTAGCAATCACAGTTTTCGATTTTTCACAAGGAATACTCATTATATGCTATTAAACGAGCGAAATCTGACAATTGAAAGTGGAGGTTTACTTAACCCCAAAACAGATTGTGATGGCAATTTTCTTTTTTTTTTATGTGAGTGGGTCCCTGGATGGTTTAGATTCACGGTTGGACTCGGTAGGTGGCACTGCGATTGGGTTATAGGAATTTTTTTGTCAGATGTGTAGCTATCTGCATTATCGACGTATTCCGCGCAACAATAATGTGACGTCATCATGCATTCTCCTTGAGCCACAACAGATCGGGTCTTACAAGCCTACAGAGCTCTCACTAGAGTATCTGATTTGTTTTGGAATGGTACCAGCGCCTGGGTGCGCTTTGACCCATTCTTATTATTATTGTTTTATTTATAGTGTATTTCATGTTTTTAAGTGTTGGAAAGGTCTCCCGATTCAACATTTTTTAACTTAATTTTGAATTTGGAAAAAAAAAAAAAAATTGATTTAATTTAATTGGAATTATTGTCTGAATTGTTGGTTTTTTAATGATTGTTTATACAGAGGTCTGTCTGCCCCGAGCATCTGGTTTTATGGCGCGAGAAACTGGCCATTCACCCTCCAGCTTCAGTAAAAACAGTGAAGGTAGATGGAAGGGTTTGGTAGAGAGAGGCTATATTTTGCGCTATTTGGAGCCTTTTGTAGAATCTGAGAGCTCATCCTGAGATCATTCTCCACCCTTTAGGGTCCAAAATGTCCCTGAACATCATTCGGTCATCATCATCATCATCATCATCCTTCACCGGTGTGGAAAGCAACGGGAAGCTACCACACCTACAATTCCCTAGTAAAGCTGCAAAGCATAGCATGAAAATGGTATGAATAGAGTGAAAGACCTACCCTAGAGCAGAGTACTATGGAATAAAAATATAATTTCGAATTTCTGGATCTTTCTTATCTAATGAACTTCAATGCGCTCCTACACCTACACACTAACTATGTTTTATCTCTTAAATGCAACTAATTTACCTTGTTTTGTAGCGAAATTTTAGGCACATGTTTTTAATTCTCAGCCACATTTAGCGCTTTATGTTGTCTCCTTCTTCTTCATCGGCTTTTCCCCCATTTATAGGTTTGCTGTCTTCAGTTTTCTTTTATCTCTATCATTCCACTCTCCCTATTCCAAATTCCTTCCATCCATTACAGTTGTCACGTAGTTTTTCCATTTCCATCTTGTACTGCCACGTTTATTTCTTCCAGGCGGTGACCATTGGTATATATATTTTGGCCATCTATCATTTTCCATTCTTTGTACATGGCCATACCATTTAAGCGTTTGATTTTCAATCCTCTTAACCTTAATAATAATAATTACGAGTTTTTGAGAATAAAGTTCTTAGGATAATTTTTGGACCAAACAGAGATGAACAGGCAGGTGAATGGAGAAGACTACATAACAATGAACTACATCGTCTTCACAGGAAGCCAGATATAATAAGAACAGTTAAGTCTCGTAGACTGCGATGGGTAGGACATGTTGCACGTAAGGGGAAATGAAAGACTTGCATGGAAGCTTCTTGTAGGGAAGCCAGAGGGAAAACGGCCAGTTGGTAGACCAAGAATGAGGTGGGAGAATAACATTAACTATGATTTGAGGGAAGTAGATTATACAGGGAATGATTGGAAAGTATTAGCTTAGGATAGGGATGTATGGAGAGCGTATGTCCGCGCGGCCATGAACTTACGGGTTCGATAGTGCCAGTGAGTAAGTAAGAATTTTACAAAAAATAGAAAATTACAGATATATCAAACCATAATTCAGAGCATTTTGACATATGGTGCTGAAGTCTGGCAAATTCCTACCAGGGAAATGAAAAGAATTTTAACTACAGAAATTGATGTTTTAAGAACATCAACTGTAAAATTTAGAATGTATAGAATACGAAATAAAGAAATAAGGGAAATTATGGGTGTACAAGAGGAGCCGGACATCATAGACAGTATAGAAAAGAAAAGATTGCAGTGATATGGCCATGTCAAAAAAATGTCAGAACAAAGATTGCTTAAAATTGTTATGGAATGGATCCCAATGGAAAGGAGGGAGAGAGGAAGACCGAAGAAAACTTGGATAGAAAGGGTACAGGCAGCTATGAATATCAGAGGAATGGAGGAAGATCAATGGATGGACATAGAGGAATAGGTTTTGGTTTCCGGAAGACGGCGGCAGCTGCCATGATACCGGATGATGATGATTATTATTGATATAAAGGCCATGTAGTTCACAGTTAAGTAGTCTTCTCCACTCACCTGCATGTTCATCTTCCTTTGGTCCAAAAATTTTCCTAAGAACTTATTCTCAAATATAGGAAGCCAGATATAATAAGAACAGTTAAGTCTCGTAGACTGCAATGGGCAAGGCATGTGGCACGAATGGCGAATGAAAGACGTGCATGGATGCTTCTTGTAGTAAAACCAGAGGGACAACGCCTAGTTGGTAGACCAAGAATGAGATGGGGGAATAACTTTGATTTGAGGACAGTATATTATACAGGGAATGATTGGAAAACATTAGCTCAGGACAGGGATGTATGGAGAGCTTATATCCGAGCGGCCATCAACCTATGGGTTCGATAGTGCCAGTGAGTAAGTAAGTATTTAATATCTTAATATAACAATAATAAATATAACGCAATTGTGAAGAGTGTTTTATTTTATTTTATGACCATCCACCTCAACGGTTTTAACAATGGATTTTATTAGTATTGACAGTGTTTCTCCTTAAATCCCAAAGTGAATTGTTCCCAGAGGTTACTGTCTGGAGCATCTTCTTTCATCAAATCTCTAGCTTCCATACTTCTCCTCACTCCATCTATCCAACGTTCCATTTCCTCGGCAAAGCAAGCAGCTTGATTTGCTGTTGTGACCACAAATATCAGGAGTTCTTCATTTACTGTCTTGTTTTCTCACCAACTTCATAGTGTTGTTCCATAAATTTACCTTTACATACATTGTATATACATTTTAGCAAAATAATTACCTTCTGTAAAGCAAAGAAAAAAAATTAATATTTTGAAAAGATTCAAAAGAAATGTATTATGAATTAGAAATACGGAAAATAGAGAACCATCGTATAGAAATCACTTTGAAAAATTACGTTTGCAAAATATTATGTAAACTGAATATAAACTTAATATTTAAATGATCTTTAACACTTACAACGCAGATTGTAATAATTGCTCAAGAAAACGCAACTTGAAACAAAATCACATGCTGGTTTTATTAATATTTAATTGAAAATTTCTTGAAGGAAGAAAAAATATTACACGGGACCTAATTTTTAGTACAGCTGTCATTTTATATTTTTGTCACTAGACATGAATTTACACTGAATAGAATTGATAGGTTCTTCATACAAATGTAATATACCACATTCGTCTTCACGTCTGCTGTAATTTTGAGGTTTTCTGGAAATGTAATATAGAGATAAACCATGGCCCACATAATTAAATATTGTTTGGCGTAAAATTTGATGAAGTTATAATTAAGATGCATCCCCATCCTTGTATTAACAAAAATTTTACAACGGTTCGTCCAAGAGTCTTGTGGCTTAGGTAAAGAATGACATTATAAAGACATTATAAATTAATAAACTGAAGGTAAATCTTACCTGGATCTTTCCTGTAACCTGCGGTCTACTCTCAGCTCCAACGCGATATCTCGAAACTGAAATATTATCACACATTTGTAATAATACTGCATTCCATAAAATTGGGAATTGGAAATCTACAGCTGTTAATACATGGTCATGTATGAGATTTCGTAACAAATTCTCGGGGCGTTGGTAGCTAACAATCTATTCATTTGAGTTTATCGTTAAATAAAACCAATTACAATAAATAGTTGAAATACATAAAACACTTGCAATGAAAAACAAATATAAACGACACATAATAAACAAAGTAATAAGAAAACAAAAAAAAAACAAGAATCAATAAATGCAACAAAATTGGATGAAGAAATAAATTAAAACAAACCAAAATGCATAACAATTATATATACACAGAAATTGAAACAATAAAATTGGCTAAAACAATAAAAAAGAAAGGCAAAAACTTAAGAATAGGTTAGAAAACTAGTAATAAAATAAATATCACACCAAAGAAAACAGAAAACAACAACAGGTACAAAATGTTATATTTATTTAAATATTTAATGTTAATATTTAGTTAGTTATGTTGATAAATCCACCAACGCCCCTCGTAATTGGGGTTGCCCAGTTTAGCTCCCAGGCAGTGCGTATCAGACGCACACACGTGTTACCGGTATTTAGGTTCCCCCCGGTAATGGGTTTGCCCAGTTTACCCCCCAGGCGTTGGGGTACACCCGCGGTGTTGGAGTACGTACCCGCCAACACACGGGCTACCGGTATTTCTTTAATAGATTCCGGGTGTTAGGTACTTTTCAAAATAGGTAGGCAAAATGACACTAAACTCATTAATATAGGCACTAATATGAAATAGGCTCTTACAAAAAATGGACTACAACATAACTTTTTATAGTCTTACGTTAAGAATCTAAACATATGCTATCAATAGCATGCGAAGATATCAGAGATAATTATGGATTTGTTTTGCCAATTCTTTGTGCCGAAACATAACACGTTGGAACATAGCTTAGGGCAATTTCGCTTAACAGGAATACAGGAGGTGGAAAAATACAGTATTTACCTATCGGGAGTGCACTGAGGGGGAAACCATCTATTTGTTATTGGGTTATTTCCACCCTTATCCTAAAATATTCTAAGGGAATTTATAAAAAGTACACTTGAAAACTTCTATGAAATGTCTTGGCTATGAACTTCGTCCATTTGAATTTTAGTTCTTTGAAATGCTGAGTTAATTTTGAAAAAAAAAAAGATTGCAAAGAGGCATTTATAGGCAAAATGAACTTCATGGAAATCAACTCTAGGGTTGTTGGTATGAAGGTATATGAGGTTACTTTTACAATATCTATAATGAATAACTATAGGCATTATCTCTAACACCCGGTCTCTACTGTTTAAGAACCCCCAGTATCGGGCTTGCCCGGGTGTTTGTACCCCAGGAACCTTGGTCTACATACCTGACAAAGCTAGTAGTTGACCATTGCATTATGCTACCGTCCCTGGTTGCACAACACCCGTCATTCTTGATTTACTTGAATTCATCCGCAGGTTGACATTAATATCCTGAAAAACAAGAAAAGCACAACACTCAGAGATCCAGAAAACATAGAAAGTATTTTTTTGTTCCACAAGACTCTATTAGACAAAATGTGCAACTTTTCAGAGCCAAGAATTAGCACATCCGTACCTTAAATACAACTTCATCCAATTTTACGCCAAATAATATCTGCCTATGATTTTTTATGTATATCTCTATATTACATTTATAGAAAACCTCTCATTATTAAGTGCCACAATAGGAATGTGTAATTGTACCACATCTGTCAACTCCCCTCAAGGGAAAATGATTACAAGATACAGAAAACCAGCGGAAATTAGTAGCTGCACATAGAATTAATTCTCATATAATATGTTTTTTTTTTCTTGAAGAAATTTTCAATTAAATATAGAAACAACCAGTATGTAATTTAGTTTGAAGTTGTGGTTTCTTGAGCAATGGGTCTGCATGTAAATAAATATATGTACATTAAATTATTTTACATTTAAATTGATGTAAAAATGACCTGTTTTCACCATAGAGTTCATACAGTCAATTTATGTATGCGTAATGAAGTCACCCATTTTTTATATCCATACAGGCTACAATATTCTTACCAAACAGTTCATCTGTAGTTTTTCCTCCTCATATAATTTATTTTGCACGCTCATAGCGCTGGGATTATTAGAATACTTCCATGTACTATTGTTTTCAATTTCGCCTTGTTTCTCTTCACTGCATCGAATATATCTTCAAATGTAATTACCTAGAAAAATAAAAGTTATATCTGATTAGTACATTTTCACACTTATTGTGGTAATTGTATAGTTTCTTCTTCCTTGCTTACTCATACTTACTCACTGGCACTATCGAACCCGTAGGTTCATGGCCGCGCGGACATAAGCACTCCATACATCCCTATCCTAAGCTAATGTTTTCCAATCATTCCCTGTATAATCAAAGTTTCTTCTTCCTATGTGAGCAAAATATCAACAGCAAATTATAGACTTTTATGAATTGACGGAATTTAAATAACTTGCAACAGTAACAAATAGAAATAAATTATGCATAGGATCCATTCTGGAAACGCATGGTATAGGCTGTATTATACACGATGGAAACTCTTGTTGTCTCAAATTCTCTAAAAAAGTTAAATTAATAATACATGTACATGTATATATATATATATATCGCCTGGTTGTGTAATGGATATCACACTGAGGTACAGACTCAGAGATCCGGGTTCGAATCCCGTCCAGACATTTATTTTTCTTATCATACCATATTAAGCTTGCATTGCTCAATGTTAAACATTTAATTATAACATCGATAAAGCGTCACTGCTATAAAGAAAAAATGTTCTCTTTAATTTGCTTACATGTTATAGTCAGCTACTAGATGGCAGTGAAGACCGAGTTCTCGCGACATCTAGTAATAATGGAGAATATAATACATATATAAGAAAAATAAATGTTTGAATTGGATTCGCCTGGTGGTGTGTAATGGATATCACACTGAGGTACAGACTCAGAGATCCGGGTTCGAATCCCGTCCAGGCATTTATTTTTCTTATCATACCATATATATATATATATATATATATATATGTGGAAGTTTGGGTAATGTGGACCCTTGTGTTTGAGTAGACCCTGTTAATATCTTCTTTAATTGGAGCTGCCCTGGAATATAAAATATTTATCTTTTTCTCCTTATCAACTTTGACGGGTTGAAGATCGGTTTATTTTATTCTTTGTGCGAAAAAGGGTTTATTTATGATTTTTATGAAAATGACCACTTGATTTTCTGATGATTCTGGCCAGGATTTTAGAAAACTTCTTCTTCTTCTTCACTTCACGGGCTAGGCCAATTGTCTGTTCCGCCTCACAGTTGTTCTGTCCATCTTTTCACTGGCCTTCCTACATTCCTTGAACATCTTGGCTTGTAGTTGAATGCTGCACTTGGTAATCGTGATACATTCATTATTTCCACATGTGTAAACCATTTACCTCTATATTCTCTGATTTTGCCATCCAATGGATATATATATTTAACTCTGTTCTTATATCTTTATTCCTTTTTCGATCCAATTTTGTGCAGCCTTTTGTTCTTCTAAGGAAGTTGATTTCTGCGCTTTGTATTCTACTTTGCAATTTTTTGGTTATTTCCCAGGTTTCTCTCTTAAAAGTAATGCAGGAACTGCCAATGTTTTATAAAACTTCATCTTTTTTAGAAGACATATATGAAATTATCGTATTGTCATTGGTCCTTTACAAGTATGCAAAGTTTTAAGTCGATCCAATGATTTTAAGTTGTTGAAAATAATGTTGGAAGATTCCGTAACATAATTACACAGACACGTTTTTGATTTTCTGATGATTCTGGCCAGAATTTTAGGAGAAAAAAAATGAAATTGTTGTATTGTCATTGATCCTTTACAAGTATATATAGTTTCAAGTCGATCCAATGATTTTAAGTGAGTGAAAATCGCATTGAAAAATTCCGTTACATAGATAGATACCAGGTGAAGCTAATATAAAGCGTGTAAAATAGACTAAAAGCTAAGGTTGAAGATGGAGTCCCGTTTTCTTTCCTTCACTCTTTCTTATTTATCTACGGAGTTCTCTAATGAATTCCTACTGCTCTCCTATACCTACACACTAACTTTGTTATCTTTAAAATGCAACTAACTTACCTTGTATTTTAGAGAAAATTTACTCACAATATTTTTAATTCACAGCCCCTTTTGACGCTTTCATGTTGTGAAATAAAGTATTTTGATGGTGTTTATTTTAAATCCGATTTTTCTGAAATTAAAAGAAAGCGAAATTGTAATTATTTTTATAGCGAAAAAAAAATTGAAATATTATTCATGCCGTAACCACGTGACGTGATGCTATTGTTGAAATGCGACGTCATAACTTACTTTATTGCGTGATATTTCACATTGTTTTCTTTCAAAACACGTAAATAAGAGTTCTGTATGTAGTGCAACAAGGTCTATAGTGATGTAGGTAGTAAGGAAATTATTTATTTATTAAAATGTTAATGCAATTTATTAACAATTATATGAATTACGCGAAATAAGATAAAAATATTAGGGATTTTTATCGGTTCATATGGAAGGAACCTTAGACAAATAAAGAAACTGATTATGGAGGAGGAATATAATATAAATTACTCGAAGATCAGCGCCCCTAGCGTTAAACAAACTTAATTAGTATTTTATCTTTAGGATTTGCTGGATTGATTGCTTTTTTATAATCTATTAACAAGAAGAGGAGAATTTTCTGCTGACATTTGGCTAAATAATTACGGAAGAGGCTATTGAAGTGCCTTATGTGGAGTGTAGCATTGTATGGTGCAGAGACTTGAATATTACGACGGAATGAGGAAAAACGACTGGAATCTTTCGAGATGTGGATATGGAGAAGGATGGAGCGTATAAAATGGACAGACAAAATAAGAAATAAAGTATGCTAGACAGAGTGGGTGAAGGAAGAACAATGCTGGAACTCATAAAGAAGAGGGAAATAAATTAGATTGGTCAGTGGGTAAGAAGGAAATTGCCTGCTAACGGAAACCATAGAAGGAATGGTCAACGGAAAGAAAAGTTAGAGGCAGATAAAGACATCTGGGAGAGATAATATTAAAATAAATGGTTTTTATGCGGATACAGTCAGGAAGGCTGAGTTAAGGAAAGAGTGGAGAATACTGACTTTGCAGAGAAAGGCCTGCTGTTGGGAAGAACAACATGTATGTAACCCAACTTACTTGAGGAAAGTACCCACGGTCTCAGGTGAAAAATATATCATATTCAGTTGTCAAATTTCTTCTTCTTCTTCTTTTCCAGGATCAGGTCAAAGCGACCTGTTCCGGTCTCAAGTCCATCGTTTCCTTGGCCGTCCCAAAGATCTTTTTCCATGTGGTTTGTAGGCGTTGATCTTTTTGGGTAATCTTGCATTGTCCATTCTGTCTAAATGTTCTTTCCATTGGTATTTGTACTCGTCAAGTTTATCGAGTATTGAAAATATCTCCAGTTCATTTCTTATTGATTCATTGTGTAATCTATCCATGCGTGTACATCCTTTTACGGATCTCATAAATTTCATTTCAGTGGCTTGAATGTGTGAGATATATTTTTTTAAGTACCCAAGATTCAGATCCATATAAAAGAACAGGAACAGCCATAACGTTTTAAAATCTGAGCTGAGTTTCTCTTCGTGTCTTTCGGAGGGTTCTTCTTATGGTGACACACATAATTTGATATCGGTTTAATTTATTATGTATATCCCAATCATATGTTATATCTGAACCATAATAGTTAAAGTGTGTCAGGTAGGTTTAAGGTTTCGTATTCGCACTTGAGACTTCTGAGTGATATTTTTTTTTCTTGGGTGGGTTACCATCCCAACCGCAAAACCCCCAACCTGGAGGACCAGAGTTTAATTTCGGAGTTGTCTTTCTCCTAGACAGACTGTCTTACACGCAACAGATGGCATGGAGGAGTTATTTTGTTAACTTATTTAATAATATCTGATACATTACGTCTAATTTTATTTGAAAAAAAAGTCTGTTACATAATCACGAAATGAATAGAATGAAATGTCAAACTCAATGTTAAATATAATTTAGTATATGGTTTATAGATAATTCGAATATCGAGAAAATGTTTTGTGAACCCGCTGATAGCAGGCAAGCAAACGTTCGGGCATGACGTACTCTCTTACCCTAACTTATATTTCCTATATTTGTCGTTCGGCTCATTTATTACAAGAAGACAGATGGACATATTCCGCGCGACAACAATGTGACGTCATCATGCACGCTTCTTGAGCCACAACAGATGACTGTGAGAGGTTTTGTTGCGAAGATGTTTAATAATTTCTAATTATGTCGTAATTAGTGAATTTTGCACGCTTCTTGAGCCACAACAGATGACTGTGAGAGGTTTTGTTGCGAAGATGTTTAATAATTTCTAATTATGTCGTAATTAGTGAATTTTATGGTAAAAAAAAGTAACATTTTTATCGTCCGGCCCTGACACGAGAATTGAACGTTCTGGCAAGACAACGTCTGCCGGGGCCCCTAGTGTAATATCCATATGCAGGTCTTTCACTGCAATCATAGCATTTTCATGCTATGCTTTGCAGCTTTACTAAAGAATTATAGGCGTGGTAGCTTCCCGTTGCTTTCCACACCGGTGAATGATGATGATGGCCGGATGATTTTTGGGGACTGTTGGGCCCCAAGCTGACATTTGTCTTACAGGTGAGGAAAAACCCCGAAAAAACCTCACCCAGGAGCATGTCCCGATTGGGAATCGAACCCGGGCCCGCTGCGTGACAAGGCAGCACACTAACTCGAGAACATAGCGGTGGACACACGCGCACGCGCGCAGACGCGCGCGCACACACACACACACACACACACACACGCACACACACACACACACACACACACACACACACACACACACACACACACACACACACACACACACACACACACACACACACACATATATTCATATTTATTTATTTATATATGTGTGCGTGTCCATGAATGCTCCAGCGGCTGCAATATTTGTTTTATCGAAACCAAACTTGGCACATAGCAATTAATTTTAAAAAAGTAAGCTCGAGTTTGGATCATTAGGTGTGGGAGTTGATCTGAAACAAAAAATTATAAATCCCTCTAGCAATCACCAGTTTTCGATTTTTCACAAGGAATACTCATTATATGCTATTAAACGAGCGAAATCTGACAATTGAAAGTGGAGGTTTACTTAACCCCAAAACCGATTTTGATGGCAATTTTTTTTTTTTTATGTGAGTGGGTCCCTGGATGGTTTAGATTCACGGTTGGACTCGGTAGGTGGCGCTGCGATTGGGTTATAGGATTTTTTTAATGTCAGATGTGTAGCCATCTTCATTATCGACATATTCCGCGCAACAATAATGTGACGTCATCACGTATTCTCCTTGAGCCACAACAGATGGCATGGAGGAGTTATTTTGTGAACTTATTTAATATCTGATACGTTAGATTAGATTAGATTAGATTAGATTAGATTTATTTAGCCTGGTGTAGTTAAGGCCATGTGGCCTTCTCTTCCACTCACCAGGACAAACATATATTACATCAGAATATAACAATCTTAATTAACTCTAATATTAAACACTAAGTAAAAATTTGATCAAAAGATAATATCTATTATATTACGATCTATAATGCAACCAGTTAATATTAGTTAAAATTAAGACTAAAACTAATAATAAAATGTATACAAGCAAGGCATATTAAATTGTCCCTGTCTAGTGTATATAAAAAAACAATGGAAAGTAATGAGATATAGAAAACTAATTTTACGATTATACAATATTGAAAACAAAACAAATAAAAATATTTGTTATTCTTAATATTATTTTCATAAATAATTAAATGTATTAATATTGTTAAAAGAATATTATCAGTGAGTTGTATAAGTTAGTTTGTTATTAAATAATTCTTTAGTTTGTTCTTGAAGGATGTTATAGTTTGACAGTCTCTGACATAGGACGGAAGGGAATTCCATGTTTTGGTAAGTGAGACTGTAAAAGATGATGAATAATATACAGTGTGATGAGGAGGGATATAAAGGACAATGTGCTGATGGGATCGAGTGTCAAGATTATGTGTGTCGGATAGTCTGATGAAGCGGCGTGATAAATAATTAGGCGATGATGTGTGAAGTATTTTGTAGAGAAGGGATAAGGAACGGACAGTTCTACGATCTCTTAGACGAAGCCACGATAATTGTTCCAGGGACGGTGTAACGTGGTCAAATTTGCGAATACCACATATAAAACGTGCGCAAGAATTATGAACACGTTGAAGTCTTTGAGTGGAAATAATATTTAAGTCTGTAAAAAGAGTGTCACAATAATCAAAATGGGGCATTGCAAGTGTTTCTACTAACATTTTCCTAAGGGCGAATGGCAAACAATTTCGTACGTCTTAATTAGTGAATTTTATTTGAATAAAAAATAGTCTGTTACATAATCACGAAACGAAAAGAATGAAATGTCAAACTCAATGTTAAATGCCATTTGGTATATGGTTTATCGATAATTCGAATATCGAGAAAATGTTTTGTGAACCCGCTGATAGCAGGCAAGCAAACGTTCGGGCATGACGTACTCTCTTACCCTAACTTGTGTTTCCTATATCTGTCGTTCGGCTCATTTATTACAAGAAGGCAGATGGACATATTCCGCGCGACAACAATGTGACGTCATCATGCACGCTTCTTGAGCCACTGCAGATGGCTGTGAGAGGTTTTCTCGCGAACTTATTTAATAATATCTAATTATGTCTTAATTACTCAATTCTATGGTAAAAAAAAGTAACATATTTTTGTCGTCCGGCCATGACACGAGAATTGAACGTTTGGGTAGGACGTCTGCCTGGTCCGCTAGTGTAATATCCATACATAGTAATTCTGCCCGAGGGCAGGTCTTTCACTGCAATCACAGCATTTTCATGCTACGCTTTGCAGCTTTACTAGGTAATTATAGGTGTGGTAGCTTCCCGTTGCTTTCCACACCGGTGAAGGGTGATGATGATAATGATAAGGATGATGATGATGGCTCGATGATTTTCGGGGACCGTTTGGGCCCTAAGCTTCCTGACATTTGTTCTTACAGGTGAGGAAAAACCCCGAAAGAAACCTCACCCAGGAGCCTGTCTCGACCGGGAATTGAACCCGGGCCCGCTGCGTGACAAGTGTAATATAAAGGTGATAGTAGGCTATTTCGTTAATATTTTAACTTCTCGCAGGAAACTGTCAACCGGATGTCGTAACCTACATTGACATTTGTGCCAGAGAAGCGTTGTGATGTATTTATTAAAAAAATGGCCGCTTTTAAGTACAAGGCACTAAAATCTAGCCCCAAATCTCTCATTTAAACTACAGGGAAGTAATACAACTCCTGACTTCAGTGGATTGGATAACCTGATCAACCTCTTTATACCAGAAAATACAAAATTAAACACCCTATTGTTTGCAGATGACCAAATAATAATAGCAAATTCAGAAGATAATCTACAGAAAGGTCTGTATGAACTTAAAGAAAATTACAGAAGAATATGGATTAAAGATATCAGCGGAGAAAACAAAAATTATGGCATTTCAAGGTGTAGATCCTGACAGAAGTAAAATTGTACTGGACATAACATTTTGGAGCAGGTGAATAATTTTACATATCTAGGATGCAATATCTCATATGAAGAAGAAAAGGATGTAAATGCAAAAATATCTAAATTTTAAAGAATTTTAGGGTTAATAAATTCTATCTTCAAGCCACAGTTAGTCCAAAAGCATTCAAGACTAAAAGTGTATAAAACACTGGCTCTTCCAACTCTTTTGTATGGTAGCGAAGTATGGACGTTGAAACAGAAGGATATACAGAGACTTAGATCTGCTGAAATGAGATACCTTCGGAGGACTGCAGGATACACACTACTAGATCACAAAAAAAAATGAAGACATCTTGGAAGAATTACACATGGAATCTTTAGAAAACAAAATTTCTGATTATATGTCAAGATGGATACAACATGTTCATCGAATGGAAGATCACAGAATACCCAAACTAATGTTAAGATATCAACCTGCACGAAGAAGAAGACCAGGACGTCCACTCAAAAGACTTCTGGATGGCGTTTTTTTTGAGGCCGAAACAGGTCAACAAATGGCCTAAATTCGTGAATGTACTATGATGATGATGATGGTCTACTTCGCGCCTCGCCCCGCCTCACGCACTCTACTCAAGCAGAAGTCCATCTGTTTCGCACAGTGTGTAGGTTGCATCTGGCTTCGAATTCTGTACCTTGCAGTTAAAATCGGCAGATATATTTTTAGAAACAACACTGCTCTGAGACAAACTTCCAAGGTAGTTTCCGCATGCAATAGTTGACAGGACTCTTTCAGACTGTTACATAAAAAGAAATAGAAATCTGATGTAATTAACTAACTATCGAACCCACAGGTTCATGGCCGCGCGGACATTAGCTCTCCATACATCCTTATTCTGAGCTAATGTTTTCCAATCATTCCCTGTATAATCTACTTCCCTCAAATCAAAGTTAATGTTATTCTCTCACCTCATTCTTGGTCTACCAACTGGGCGTTTTCCCTACAAGTAGCTTCCATGCACATCTTTCATTTCCCATACGTGCCATATGACCTACCCACCGCAGTCTACGAGACTTAACTGTTCTTATTATATCTGGCTTCCTATAAAGACCATGCAGTTCACTGTTATGCAGTCTTCTCCATTTACTTGTCTGTTCATTTCTCTTTGGTCCAAAAATTTTCCTAAGAACTTTATTCTCAAATACTATCCACCGCTGTGGTCTCGAGGTAGCGTGCTGCCTTGTCACGCAGCCGGCCCGGGTTCGATCCCCGGTCGGGACAGTTTTTCTGGGTGAGGTTTTTATCGGGGTTTTTCCTCACCTGTAAGACAAATGTCAGGAAAACTTTAAGGCCCAAACGGTCCCCGAAATCATATGGCCATCATCATCATTCATATTCATCTTAGGTTAAGCTTAGGATTAGGGACTCTCCTGGCGCACCATTATCATCATCATCATCACCCATCATATCATCGGGGTAACGTAACCCCGCCTTCCAGGCGCCCCAACCTCAGGAGTGGGTTACAAGTACGCCATGCCAGGAGAGAACACCAGGAAAGTCGAAAGACAAACCTGGGACATTTGAAGAAAAACATGCCCATATAATATAACTGGTAGAATAGGCCTAATAGTTTTTTATATTTTCAGTTTAAGTTTTTTTAAAAATGAGTTGGGACGTCAAGAGTCTCTAATTAAGATACTTAAAAAAATGGCACCCCAAATACCAGAGCCCCCCGCTATGTGAAGGCTGACGAGACACGCCACGCTCCAGTGAGTGTATGAGTTAATCTAGATGTTGAAAATACAATAACAAATGTGTGTAAATCGATTTAACGAAATGTAAACGTGGGAAAATCTCACGCTTGCACAGTGATTATTATGTTTTTAAAATTCGAACATGACTGGTCATTATTCTTGTAGACTCGAGTCTGCATTCCTTTCTCTGTTCTGACTCGTACATTAGCACTCTCTGGCGTTAAATATAATCAACACAAAATGTAAACAGCATTTTTTTTATTAATTAATTTCTGCCGACTTCAGCTCCAAATTCTGTGTCGTTTAGATTTTTCATCTTAATCAACAGGTGCTTATAGAGAGGGGGAGAGAGAATATCTTTATATATATAATTCTTCTGTACGTATGTTTGTCACTGAATTCCTCCTAAATGACTGGATCGATTTTCATGAATTTTTTTGTGTGTGTCTGATTGCGTCCCTGGATGGTTTAGATTCACAATTGGACCCTTTAAAACCATTAGATGTAGGAGTTAACCTAAAGTGAAAATTTAAAAATCGCTCTAGCGGTCACATTTTTCGACTTTTCACGACGAAACTCGGTATATCGTATTAAAATAAACCTAGGTAGCTATTATCCGAAAATAAGCGAAATCCGACAATTAGAAGTGGAGGTTTACCTGAAACCTAAAATTAAAAACTGCCTAAATTACTGGACTGATTTTGATGGAATTTTTGTATGTGTGTTTGAGTGGGTCCCTGGATAGTTTATATTCACAATTTGATTCGGTAGGTAGCGCTGCGATCGGGTTATAGGAGTTTTTATTTATGTCAGATGTGCAGTCATCTGCATTATCGGCATTGTGACATCATGCACGCTTCTTGAGCCACAGCAGATAGCAGTGAGGAGTTTTCTTGCGAACTTATTTAATAATATTTAATTATGTCTTAATTAGTGAATTTTATGGTAAAAAAAGTAACATATTTTTATCGTCCGGTCATGACACGAGCATTCAACGTTCGGGCAGGATGTCTGCTGGGTCCGCTAGTATATATATATATAGTCTACCGCTGTGGTCTCGAGGTAGCGTGCTGCCTTGTCACGCAGCGGGCCCGGGTTCGATCCCCGGTCGGGACAAGCTTCCTGGGTAAGGTTTTTTCGGGGTTTTTCCTCACCTGTAAGATAAATGTCAGGAAAACTTTAAGGCCCAAACGGTTCCAGAAATTATATGGCCATCGCAATCATCATCATTCACATTTATCTTACGATTAGGGACTCTCCTGGCGCACCACTATCATCACTAATAAATAATAGTAAAATAATAACATCTTTGTTGGAAATATTTGCGTTCATTATAAACAACTGACTAACTTTAACAGTGTGCGCAATGTTTATTAGTTGAAAGCACAGGAGGCAGTGACACCAATAAGTCATAAAATGGCGGCTAGTACGTATTTACTGTTTTATATTGTTTCAAATAAAGTTCAGTTCATTTAAAATGCAGTGATTTGTTTCGTATAATGTATATTAACACTACCTTTGGGATATATTTTTGTATATACATTGTACGTAGTATCATCGGGGCAACGTAACCCCGCCTTCTAGGCCCCCCAACCTCAGAAGTGGGTTACAAGTACGCCATGCCAGGAGAGATCACCAGGAATGTCGAAAGACAACCTGGGGCATTTGCAATATATATATATATATATATATATATATATACATAACTGTCCCGCGTCTTAGCTGAGTGGTTAAGGCAGGAAGCCTTGGCGCAGAGCTACGGGACTTGCGCTGGTTCGAGTCTCCACGGGGGAAGAAATTTTCTCATGGTATTTCGGCCAGTATGGGACCGGTGCCCACCCAGCATCGTGATGCATTTGGGTAGCTACAATAAGTAGCGGCTCCAGGTTGAGAAAACCAGCTATAACTGCTGGGGGACTCGACATGCTGACCACATGTCACCCCTACACTGGCTGTTGATCATCTACCTCTATGATCGACACATGTGGATGTGAGGCCAGCAGCCGATTGGTAGGCTAAGGGCCTTGTAGGCCTGTCGCGCCAGGAGTTTTTATATACATAACTAACTCACTTGTACTATCTGACCCAGAGGTTCATGGCCATGCGGACATAAGCTCTCAGTACATCCCGAACTTTCAGCTTCATAGTTTGCTTTGTCTCACACTCTCTATCCATTTGTGGTTCCTTTCCTATCTCTAATGAAATCATAATTAAATGAAAAAGGTAGAAAGTTTCTTGTTAGATTTCTTGCTAAACACGCACTTAATGAGGCGTTGTAAACATACCGTAACACACAGACACACCACAAACAGTCGGTTCACGCATCAAACTATTATTTAATTTTATCGCTACACTCTTATTTCAACTCAGGAAGTTAGTACAGACCTTATGGGCTACACCAGTGTCCCCCTACCTACAGAGGGTAGATGTTGCAAACTCATAATAACGGTATTTGTTTATTTAGTTTGGGGTGGAGGGGCAAGGTTAGCAGTACTTTTTCCAATCTATGTACTCTACATTTAAAAAAACATATAGGGTAAATCATAAATATGGCTATACGTTTGATCGCGTTGTGTGATGAAAATATTACCATTACAGGAAATATGAAATTACCGTTGGAAAGGCAATTATTCAAATTACAACAATGGAATAAACAAAACAGTGTAGAACTTACGTCATTAGTCAAAATGGCGTTGAATATGCAACAGCAAATTACAATTGCTGCATGGGCAATAACGTATGCTAATGATCGTGAGGCCGCAAGACGGGCAAGACGTGAGTTTAACGTAGCATTGCAGCCGTCGACTGTGGGGAAGTGGAGAAAACGACTGCTGGAAACGGGAAGGGTGCAGAAAATCAAACCTCCTGGAAGGCCTCGCATTAGCACGGATGCAGAAACTACCTAGAGAATTGTGGAGGCGTTCGACGCTAGCCCACAAAAATCAACCCGCTAAGCTGCACGTGAGCAGTGATTTGTTTTGTTCTATTTTTGTAATTTGAAGGATTCCCTTTCCATTTATAACATCATGTTTCCTTTAATAATAATATTTTCGTCACAAAATGCGATCAAACGTATAAACATATTTCTGAATCACTCTGTAGTTTTTCTTTTACGGCATGCAAACTAGTTTTATAGTAAATATGAGAGTCGACACTTTCACACAGGATAGTACAGATCCGCAAGAGCTCAGTGACAAGTGGTAACTGCTTTTTTTTTCTGTAAAAGGGGGTGGCTTGGACGGCTACAACTTACAACTATGTACCTGCTGTGTTGCAATCTTCAGTTTTATATAAGCATTTCTCTCAAGAAAATGCTGTTAAATGGCAACCCAGTTCCCTATTCCAAACACACAATAACTTCTGAGTGTAACCAATATGGACGCTACTGCGTTCACGTATCATTGTAATTGGCCAGAATCGGTGGATTCTTTTTAAGGGAATAAAATTATTATTATGGCTTCCCAGGTAAGGAAAGACATAGACATCATAGAAAAGAAAATATTACAGTGGTATGGCCATGTCAAAAGAATGCCAGAACAAAGATTGCCTAAAATTGTTATGGAATGGATCCCAATTGAAAGGAGGAAGAGAGGAAGACAGAAGAAAACTTGGATAGAAGGGGTACAAGTAGGTATGAATATCAGAGGAATGGAGGAAGATCAATGGATGGACAGAGAGGAATGGCGCTTGGTTTTCGGAAGACGGCGGCAGCTGCCATGATACCGGATGATGATGTATAATGCATAGCTTAAACTGGCGTAATACAGTTACCCCTGTTGGTGAAACCGAGCCTTAAAGGAGAGGTTCCATCTCTGATAATAAACAAGGGATTGCCCTTAGGTTGTTTCTCTGCTCTTGTGTCTAAAGAATTAGGTGGACCAGACTTGAAGCATTTGTTAAAACAAAATGGCGGATGTTTGAAGTAGTTGCAAGTACTCCATTTTATATGAAACGCTTTTGTGGTACGTTATAACACGCGTCTCCAATCTTTGGGAATAAATATTAGAAGAGCATGGAATGCTAAGATGCACTTGGCTGTTCACAGAGAGCAGGCAGCCATAAGTTTGTGAGTATTTGTTAAGCACTTCATACTTTTACACACTCCGTTACTTTCAAAGTTAGGTAAAGTCGAGGTAAAGTGATATCACTTCAGACCTCGAGAAGCCCTTGAGGTAGTAGCAGGTTAAGATTACAATCTTTCTAGACCAATGGGGCTCCAATTACAGTGACTATTTAACTCATGCCCCAAATGGGAGTCAATGACCAATCACATTTCAATGATTTTGATTTACTACCAACCACAGTCGTGATCCGCCTAGAATTTACCACCTAAAGTTTGTCATAATAAAGAAAGCTCCTCCTTTTTAACATTCTGAATAGGTCATAGCATTATTTTGCAGTGACCGACTCCACAAGAAATACGGCTAGCTGTTTATATTACAGTGAATAAATGCCAACAGAAAGCGCATACGAGAGATAATATAAAAACAATTGATTATACCATTAAAAAAAATAAACCACTGTTTGCACTTTATTAAACGAATTATTTTCCAGGAAATGACGTTCCAGAAAAATGTAATTGACGTATTTACAATACCACATCAGAAATTAATTAATACCTATAACGTTGGTTATAAATTTCTCCACTAGGGCGCATTCTTACAACATTGCGATCTTTTGGCAATAAATAATATTATGATCTGGTTGCAGTGATGAACAAAAGAAGCAAATGAAGCGTACCAATCGTTTCTCATTTGTTTTCAAATATCGCCGTTTACATTAAATATATAAATATTTTAAAATAACTATATTTAAATAATGATTTGTGACTAAACAGCTTAATTTTATTCGTTAAATAGTCCTAACAAATGGCACTCTTGATTTCCAAATTCTTTAGATAAATTCACTCCTCACTTCGTGAGTCGTGAATATATCGATAATTTGGAAATCACTCGGTGCATTACTTACGATAACGAAAGCCGAGAAGAATCCTTAAATATGAATTTAACTTTCCAGACCAAGGGCGACCACAATAATCGTATGATATGACCGGGAATCAAACCCGGGACCTCATGAACTGTAAGCTTTAACCACAAAACCATGAAGATTGACTTCTTCTCTTCTTTTATATCCCGTTTAATTCATCATTATTCTTGTCATCCCATAATTCTTGGTGGCGCCTTCCAAAACAGTTTTGTTGGACAGTTGTTAGTGTATGTATTGCCAACACTTGAGGAAACTGTTTATCTTTGCGCTCAGAGCTTCACACTTGGAGGTTGTCAACCTTTAAAGAAAAATGTTAAGTGCGCGCGATATTGACCGCAATTCACACCAAACATAATGTTTCCTTGTTTCTCCAAAATTTGTGGTAACAACAAAAAAACCGAACATTGTTTCTTGTCCATATAGCCTAAAGACACTACAATATCTTCTTTTTAAATCAATTGAGTTGGTGTTTACCTGATGAAAATCCACATCTATTAATTAAATAAAAATAAAACTTAGTTTTATTTGATTTCCATATTTATTAAGATATAATCCAGTGACCGTTTTAAAATATTAAATGTTTTAATGTCTGCTGACGATGTGGTTATTATTCAAGAAAATGAAAATAATTTGCAGTACTCTTTACATCAATTAAATCAGTTATGCCAACAATATAATTTCAAAATATCAAAAGAAAAAACAAAAATAATGGCAGTTTGGGGAAACGAACATATAAGATCAAAAATCGTAATAGACAACAAACCTCTGGAACAAGTAACAAAATTTAATTATTTGGGTTGTAATTTTACTATAAACACAAAAACTGAAAGATACATACATATGAAACTGTCGAAATTTCAAATGATATGCGGAACAATACATAAAACATTAAAGAATAAAACAAGAAGAGATACTAGATTAAAATGTTTTATAAAACATTGCCAGTTCCTGCATTACTTTATGGGAGCAAAACTTGGGTAATGACCAAAAAATTGCAAAGTAGAATACAAAGCGCAGAAATGGACATGAAGAACAAAAGGCTGCACAAGATTGGATCGGATAAGGAATGAAGATATAAGAACAGAGTTAAATATATATCCATTGGATGAGAAAATCAGAGAATATAGAGAGAAATGGTTTACACATGTGGAAAAAATGAATGTAACAAGATTACCAAGAGCAGCATTCAACTACAAGCCAAGAGGTTCAAGGAATGTAGGAAGGCCAGTGAAAAGATGGACAGAACAACTGTGAGGCGGAACAGGCAATTTGCCTAGCCCGTCAAATGAAGAAGAAGAAGATAATTCAGTTACAGCTATTTCGGTACACTGTACCTTCTTAATTAACATGTTAATTTGTTAACATGTGTGAAGAAGGTACAGTGTACCGAAACATCTGTCACTGAATTATATCTTAATAAATATGAAAATCAAATAAAACTATGTTTTATTTTTATTTAATTAATAAATATCTTTTTTGCACGATAGTGCGTTCTGATCGTACGTACAGCAGTGGCTACCATGATTGAAAGTTCAATTTCCTACATTTCGGAATTGCCAACCTAAATAACTATACTGTAATATTACAAATTACCTACCTCGTGCGGGAAGTATAACCACTGCCCTTTATGGATACTACGTAAATGTATATACAGAAAAATATATCCAAAAGGTAGTGTTAATATATGGGTGCGAAACATGGACTCTTACTTTAAGGGGAGGAAAGGAGATTACAAGTATTTGAGAATAAACTACTTAGGAAAATTTTTGGACCAAAGAGAGATGAACAGACAGGTGAATGGAGAAGACTACATAACAATGAGCTACATGGTCTTTATAGGAAGCCAGATATAATAAGAACAGTTAAGTCTCGTAGACTGCGGTGGTCAGGACATGTGGCACGTATGGGGAATGAAAGACTTGCATGGAAGCTTCTTGTAGGAAAGCCAGAGGGAAAACACCCAGTTGGTAGACCAAGAATGAGGTGGGAGAATAACAATAACTATGATTTGAGGGAAGTAAATTATACAGGGAATGATTGGAAAGCTTTAGTTCAGGATAGGGATGTATGGAGAGCTTATGTCCGCGCGGCCATGAACCTACGGGTTCGATAGTGCCAGTGAGTAAGTAAGTAGTGTTAATATACATTATACGAAACAAATCACTGCTTTTTAATTGAACTGAACTATTTGAAACAATGTAAAACAATAAATTCGTACTTGCCGCCATTTTCTGACTGGTGTCACTGCCTGCTGTAGTTTCAACTAATAAACATTAGCCACACTGTTAACATTAGTCAGTTGTTTATCCATCCATAGTAATTGTTCCCGAAGGCAGGTCCTTCACTGCAATCATAGCATTTTCATGCTATGCTTGCAGCTTTACTAGGGAATTGTAGGTGTGGTAGCTTCCCGTTGCTTTCCACACCGGTGAAGGATGATGATGATAATGATAAGGATGATAATGATGGCCATATGATTTCGGGGACCGTTTGGGCCTTAAAGTTTTCCTGACATTTGCCTTACAGGCGAGGAAAAACCCCGATAAAAACTTCACCGAGAAAAACTGCCCCGACCAGGGATCGAACATGGGCCCGCTGCGTGACAACGCTACCTCGACACCACAGCGGTGGACAGTTGTTTATAATGAACGCAAATATTTCGAACAAAGATGTTATTATTTTACTCTTATTTATTATTTTGAAAACACCATCGCGCAAAAAATAATGTAGAACACACGTTTGTGAAATGATTTACAGAATCTCGGAAATTAAAATTCTCGCTCTCGCTTGGTTTTTAATCATTTCCTCGCTTCTGTAAAAACCACTTCCCAACCTCGTCTTGTAAAGCACTAATTGAAAGCAGATTTTAAAAATATGTAACACATTACTGTGCCCAAAATTAAGTTTTGATTCTCTTGCTCCATTCATCTCTATCTTCCTGTCACCATCCTGCAGTCACCTGTCCTTCATCAAATTCATAATTACCTCTATTCATGTCTTCTTTGGTCTCCCTCTTCTTTTCCTCCCATTTGGAACCCACTCCTAACTGGTAACTGGCAATCTATCTTCATTCATCCCAATGACTTGTCCAAACCATTGTAATTGTTTATTTCCCACAAATTGAATAATTAAAGTAAAGTGATCCCACTACAGGCCTCAGGAGGCCCTTGGGGTAGTAGGAGGTTAAGGCTCCCACTTTTTCTAGACAATCGGCACTTGATGTCAGCCGGGTTGTCAGCCCTGCGTGACGGCCGCCTTTACCCCAGAACAAGCGTCTGGTACTCATTTCAGTTAGAGGCTGAGTCGACCCCAGGGCCATAGTGCCGCCAGAAGGTTTGGGTTAGTTTAAAAATCCTGACCCCACCGGGACTCGAACCCTCGACCTTCCGGCTTGTAGCGCAGTGCCTTAACCATTACGGTACGGCGTGCCCCCTATTGAATAATTACCTGGACATTAACAAAGGCAGATAGTAAACAAATAGAGGCTGCTGAAATGAAGATGTTGAGAGCAATAGCAGGATACCAAAGGACCGATAAAAAGAAAAACGAAGATATAAGAACAGAACTTAATATATTTAATCTCTGTGAAAGAATAAAATACTATCAAAATGCTTATCTTCAGCACGTATTACGAATGAATGAACAGCGCATACCAAGAAGAATGTATAATTATAAACCAAAAGGGAGAAGAATGTTGGGAAGACCATTGAAGAGGTGGAAGGAACAATTCGACCTATAATGAGATCGGAACAGGCCATTGGGCTTAATCCTTGTTGTTGTTGTTGATGAATAATTACTGTTTCGTTAAAGTTAATTTTTTTCTCGGATAATATTGTTTCTGATCCAACGATATATAATAATGAAAATAATGACCCACCCGTATTTCATTTAATTCATTTTACAACTAAAATTTTCAACCCTGTCGGGTATCGAACCCGAGCCCACTAGTCAGGAAACAGGCATGCAACCACTTGATGTAAAACGGACGGACTTCCGATAACTAACATAACTAAATGGCAATATCGGAACGTTAGGTTAATGGCCTCGCGGACATAGTCTCCCCATAAATCCATATCCTGAGCCAAATGTTTTCCCAATCATCCCCTGTATAATCTACTTCCATCAAATCATAGTTAATGTTGTTCTCCTACCTCATTCTTGGTCTACGAACTGGGCGTTTTCCCTCTGGTTTTCATACAAGAAGGCTTCCATGACACGCATTTAATTCCATTTCGTTTGCAACATGTCCTGCCACATCGCAGTCTACCAGACTAAAAGGTTCTTATTATATCTAGCTTCCTATAAAGACCATGTAATTGATGGTTTATGTAGTCTTCTCCATTCACCTGTCTGTTCATCTCTCTTATGGCCCAAAAAAAATTCATAAGAACTTTATTATCAAATACTCATAATCTCCTTTGCTCCCTTAAAGTAAGAGTCCCTGTTTCGCACCCATATAATATAACTGGTAGAATAATAGTTTTATATATTTTCCGTTTAACTTTTTTGAAAGGAGTTGGGACATAAAGAGTCTCTGCAATGAATACATAGCATGCATTTCCCAGAATGAGCCTCTGTTTAATTTCTTTGTGCATATCATTCCTATTTGTGATTATTGTTCCTAGGTATTTGAATGTCCGACACTTCCTCAAATAAAATTCTCACCCCTTTTGTCATTAGCTGTCCATTTACATTAGATAATGCAGTTCTACGTGTGACCATGCATTTAGTTTTGTTGATATTTACTTCCAGTCCCAATTTCTTAGTGTTACTCAATAGTGTGTGTGTGTGTTGGCCTTTAGTATCTCCTCGCTATCGCCCAATAGTACTACATCATCAGCATAAACTAACAGCTTATTAATAGATGGACTAGGATAAACAAATATAAAATATTTTTTTCTGTTTTTTACTGAGTTAACATATTCTTGATTTTAATCATTCAGATGATTCATTTGTGAGCCCAAACATTTGAAACCACCTGGTCTCAATATTGCATCAGTTGATGTATAGCTTGTTGTTATCGATGAAGGTCACTGCTCTTTGGCGCTGTGTGAGTAAACTGGTTGTTTACATTATCCAGCGGTAAGCCTAAACATTTTGTCTGACATTGTTGACATAATTTTTTTTTTTCGACACGTCTTTAGAATTGATAGCTGGTTTTATAAGGCCGCGAACATGCTCTAGTTTTTGCGTTACGAATTGTTTATTTTGTCTTAATACATAATGGTTTGTATTTATCCAACACCACTATGTCCTCACTCTTTCTATAGGCCCTATTTTATACTTTTTTTTGTTTTAATACACAAAACGGCGAGGAGCTATATGCACAATTGTTTACCTGGTGGTAATAATAATAATAATAATAATAATAATAATAATAATAATAATAATAATAATAATAATAATAATAAAATAATAATAATAATAATAATGATAATAATAATAATAATAATAATAATGATAATGATGATGATCATAATAATAATAATAACAATAATAATAATAATAATAATAATAATAATAATAATAATAATAATAATAATAATAATAATAATAATAATAATAAAGTCCACCGCTGTGGTCTCGGGGTAGCGTGCTGCCTTGTCACGCAGCGGGCCCGGGTTCGATCCCCGGTTGGGACAGTTTTTCTGGGTGAGGTTTTTATCGGGGTTTTTCCTCACCTGTAAGACAAATGTCAGGAAAGCTTTAAGGCCCAAACGGTCCCCGAAATCATATGACCATCGCAATCATCATCATTCATATTCATCTTAGATTAAGCTTAGGATTAGGGACTCTCCTGGTGCACCACTATCATCATCATCACCCATCATATCGGGGCAACGTAACCCCGCCTTCCAGGCGCCCCAACCTCAGAAGTGGGTTACAATTACGCCATGCCACGAGAGAAACCAGGAATATCGAAAGACAAACCTGGGGCATTTGTAAAAAATAACAATAATGAAATAACGTTAATAATAATAATAATAATAATAGTAATAATGACAATAATAATAATAATAATAACAAATAAATAATGATAATATATTTTTATTTATATACAGATTTTTAATCTGACCAGCTTATGTCTGTTAGGTTTTTTAGCATTGCAATTTTTTTCTGATGGGAGGGAGCTGGCGTACCGCATCAACCAGAACCTGGAGGACCAGGGATTTTTTTTTTCAGGTGTCCATCCTTAGATCAGTTGCTTTCACTACAGCTAAGAGCCTGATCTGCTCTTTAGGAAGAATTTGACAGAAAAGATCAGATGAAATAATCCCCTCGGCCTCGAATAGTCTAATACCATCGGGGACCGACAAAATTGGCTATTAGGAATCGGACGATGTCAATGACACTAATCAACCGATGATCTATCTACAGATTTTTAATGTTTACACATCTTTCTGTGCCTAAACTTTTATTTTCCTTCTCCACTCGTCTCTATCCATCCACTCCATGTTCTCCAGTCCTCTTGTTCTCATTCCAGTTCTTATTTTTTGCATCCACGAGTTTCGAGGTCTTCCTTTCCATCTTTTTCCACCATTCCAAATGTTTTTTCGGGTAACCTTTCTTCTTGCATTCGTCGTACGTGCCCATACCAATTTAATAGCTTGTATCTTATATAATTTTGTATTGAATAACCAATATTCATTTTTTCTCGTGTGACAGTATTTCTTATTTTTTCTAACTTTGAACATCTTGCTGCTCTCATCAAGAAATCCATTTCCATCGACATAAGTTTTTGTTGAATTCCCTAACTTCAGATCCATATGCGATAATAATAATAATAATAATAATAATAATAATAATAATAATAATAATAATAATAATAATAATAATAATAATAATAATAATAATAATAATAATAATAATAATAATATTATTATTATTATTATTATTATTTCCCTTCCAAGGAGCTAGGTCACTTGCTGACCTGTTCTGGTCCCATTTTAGACATACGTTAATCCAGAAGTCTCTACGTCGTCTTTTCGCAATGGGTTTGTAAGACTTGAGGATTTTTTATTGAATGTCATTTCCCATTCTATCGACATGTTCTAACCACTCAGTTTTGTAATTTTTTTAAACACCGGAGTAATTTTTAATTCGTTTGTTATATCTCTGTTACTTTTATCCTCCGAGCATTTGTATCCTGCTGTACTTCGCGTCTACATCTTGTGTGTTGCTATTATTCTTAAAGAAGGGTCAGCTGCTTTGATAGTTAGTCCGTTTCTCACTGCCACATAGAATGTTAGGACTCGCCAAGGTATTGTACAATTCAATTCTTGTTTTTTGAACGTTGTTTTAGTTTAAATGCATTGTTTATTACTTCTGTTATTTAATTGTTGCTGATGTCTTTTTCTCATTCATATGATATTAAGTTTCTTAAATAGGCGAATGTATCCATTTGTTATATTATTTTGCTATTAACTGTTTACTTATTGTTGGATCTGTACCTTCAAATGTCATTGTTTTGGTTTTATTTATGGAGATTGTTAGCCCATATTCAGATGCTATTTTGTTTAGTATAAATGTGTATGTTTTGTTTCTAAGATGAGAATTGAAGATAAATTTGGATAAAACCGAGTATATTGTAATAACTAACTAACTCACTGGCACTATCGAACCCGTAGGTTCATGGCCGCGCGGACATAAGCTTTCCATACATCCTTATTCTGAGGTATTTTCCAATCATCCCCTGTATAATATACTTCTCTTAAATCATAGTTAATGTTATTCTCCCACCTCATTCTTGGTCTACCAACTGGGCGTTTTCCCTCTGGTTTTCCTACAAGAATCTTCCATGCAAGTCTTTCATTCCCCATTCGTGCCATATGTCCTGCCCATCGCAGTCTATGAGACTTAACTGTTCTCATTATATCTGGCTTCCTATAAAGACCATGTAATTCACTGTTATGCAGTCTTCTCCATTCACGTATCTGTTCATCTCTCTTTGGTCCAGAAATGTTCCTAAGGACTTTATTCTCAAATACTCGTAATCTCCTTTACTCTCTTAAAGTAAGAGTCCATGTTTCGCACTCATATAATATAACTGGTAGAATAATAGTTTTATATATTTTCAGTTTAATGAATAACAACAATAATAATAATAATAATAAAAATATATACAGTCAATATGCCCATTTCACCAATTAATGTTTAAGTCAATATCTGGTCTTGAGAATGACAGCTTGGCTGTAGAAACTTGTTGACCATTTTAATACATTAATTGGTGAAATGGGCATATTGACTGTATATATATTTTAATATTTTATCACCAAGAAGATCACTTGTGTATTAAATAATAATAATAATAATAATAATAATAATAATAATAATAATAATAATAATAATAATAATAATAATAATAATAATAATAATAATAATAATAATAATAATAATAATAATAGTAAAGTAAAGTAATCCCACTACAGGCCTCGGGAGGCCCTTGGGGTAGTAGGAGGTTAAAGCTCCCACTTTTTCTAGACAATCGGCACTTGATGTCAGCCGGGTTGTCAGCCCTGCGTGACGGCCGCCTTTACCCCAGAAAAAGCGTCTGGTACTCATTTCCGTTAGAGGCTGAGTCGACCCCAGGGCCATAGTGCCGCCAGAAGGTTTTGGTCACTTTAAAAATCCTGACCCCACCGGGACTTGAACCCTCGACCCTCCGACATGTAGCGCAGTGCCTTAACCACTACGCTACGGCTAATAATAATAATAATTATTATTATTAAACATGGGGAATGAAAGACGTGCATGGAAACTTCTTGTAGGAAAGCCAGAAGGAAAACGCCCAGTTGGTAGACCAAGAATGAGGTGGGAGAACAACATTAACTACGATTTGAGGGAAGTAGATTATACAGGGAATGATTGGAAAGCATTAGCTCAGGATAGGGATGTATGGAGAGCTTATGTCCGCGCGGCCATGAACCTACGGGTTCGATAGTGCCAGTGAGTAAGTAATAATAATAATAATAATAATAATAATAATAATAATATTAATATTTAATGAAATTATTGGAAATTCTGAGCTGATAATAGTGACATATGGAGAGCGGCCATGAACTTCCGGGTTCGACAGTAACAGTTAGTTAATACGAAAATGATTCTAAATTCTCTGCCCATTGAGAGTAAACCGGTTTAACTTTAGAAGTTGATAGATTTTAACAAAAGTTGCACACTTGTTGCCAGAAATATGTTGTAAGTGACCCTAACTGACTCGTGTAACCGAGTGGTCATTTAACACTGCAGTATCCGGGGTCAAGAAGCCATTATGAAAAATAAATTATGTTAATAACACTCATAAATTATAAATTAGCTGTAACAAGAAGTTATGTTAAAAGTTATGTGATTTGTTGGGAGCAAAAATATGAGATTTAAGTATCTTTAGTGAAGATAAGATATTTTATTTCATATTTATTCTCATTTTAGAAATGCGATATGTTCTTGTATTTTATTTTTTACGACCTGTAAACCTTGTTTTTATGCGCGATAGTGCGTTTTGTCGTACTTACAGCAATGGCGACCATGATTGAAAGTTCAACTTCCTACATTTCGGGGTTGCCAACCTAAATAACTATACTGTAATATTACATTTACACCCACGTTCGGGATGTAAAACCACTGCCCTCTATTTATACTACGTACAATGTATATACAAAAAAATATCCAAAAGGTAGTGTTAATATACATTATACGAAACAAATCACTGCATTTTAAATGAACTGAACTTTATTTGAAACAAATATAAAACAATAAATACGTACTTGCGGCCATGTTATCAATAATTGTTCTCAAGGCCTCCTGTTGTTTCAACTAATAAACATTGCCCACATTGTTAACGTTAGTCAATTGTTTATAACGAACGCACATATTTCCAAGAAATATGTTATTATTTTACTAATATTTATTATTTTGAAAAGAGTCCACCGCTGTGTCATTAGCTGTCCATGATTTATCTACATGTTGATTACTTACTTACTTACTCACTGGCACTATCGAACCCGTAGGTTCATGGCCGCACGGACATAAGCTCTCCATACATCCCTATCCTGAGCTAATGCTTTCCAATCATTCCCTGTATAATCTACTTCCCTCAAATCATAGTTAATGTTGTTCTCCCACCTCATTCTTGGTCGACAAACTGGGCGTTTTCCTTCTGGCTTTCCTACAAGAAGTTTCCAGGCACGTCTTTCATTCCCCATACGTGCAACATGTCCTGCCCATCGCAGTCTACGAGACTTAACTGTTCTTATTATATCTGGCTTCCTATAAAGACCATGTAGTTCATTGTTATGTAGTCTTCTCCATTCACCTGTCTGTTCATCTCTCTTTGGTCCAAAAATGTTCCTAAGTACTTTATTCTTAAATACTCGTAATCTCCTTTTCTCCTTTAAAGTAAGAGTCCATGTTTCGCATCCATATAGTATAACTGGTAGAATTGATTAATGATACATAATATATATAGGAGGTAAATTATTCAGGGAATTATTGGAATGAAATTATTGGATAGGGATGTATGGAAAACATATTCCCGCACCTCTATAGTGCCAGTGAATTACTTACTGGCCTGTCGTGTCTTTTTTTTACTGCATTGATTTATTGTAAATGATTTCCTGGATAATGAGAAGCGAATTAAACTTTTCTAGAAAGTTTATGATAGAATTGCATGAAGTTATTTTCTCTGCAAGCTTTCAAATAGCGATTAGCAATATTGTGTCAATGCACTGCAGAGATCACGTGACTGAGGATGTATTCCATGTTTAATAAACAACCACTTAAGTACAGTTAAAATTATCACTTCCACAAACACGTAAATGTCGTTCCAAGTATTATTTTAGGTTATTAGACCTTCTTACGTTAAGGGAGGATAAAAGTTACTAAGACTACAAATGGGAGTCAATGACCAATCACATTTCAATGATTTTTGATTTACAACCAATCACAGTCGTGTTTCGCCTAGAATTTACCAACTAAAGTTTATCATAAGTAACGCCACGAGTGATTTCCAATTTATCTAGAGAATTTGGAAATCAAGAGTGGCATTTGTTAGGACTATTTAACGAATAAAATTAAGCTGCTTACTCACAAATCATTATTTAAATATAGTTATTTTAAAATATTTATATATTTAATGTAAATGGCGATGTTTGAAAACAAATGAGAAACGATAGGTACGCTTCATCTGTTTTCTTTTGTTTATCACTGCAACCAGATCTTATTATTTATTGCCAAAGGAACGCAATATTGTAAGAATGCTCTCTAGTGGAGAAAAAATGAAACACATCAAACTGTATATTAATTCATTTGTGATGTCGTATGATGTAAATATGACAATTATATTTTTCTGGATTATTACCTGGGGAAAAATACATTTAAGAAAGTGGTTTCTTTTTTTTTTTTGGTGGTATAATAAATTGCTACAAATGTTTTTATATTAACTCCTGTAAGAGCTATGTGTTGACATCTATGCACTATATATACAATCTGGTAGCCGTATTTCTTGGAGGCTCAGTCACTGCAAAATAATGGTCAGACCTGTTCAGAATATTAAAAAGGAGAAGCTTTCTTTAATATGGTAAATTTAACACTCATAAATATTTCGTGAAACACACTGTGATTGGTTGTAAAACAGAAATCATTGAAACGTGATTGGTCATTGACTCCAATTTGGGGCATGAGTTAAATAGTCTAGAGAATTTGGAAATCAAGAGTGGCATTTGTTAGGACTATTTAACGAATAAAATTAAGCTGTTTACTCACAAATCATTGTTTAACTATAGTTATTTTAAAATATTTATATGTTTAATGTAAACGGCGATGTTTGAAAACAAATCAGAAATGTGAGGTTATGTTCATTCACTGCAACTAGATCATATTATTTATTGCCAAATAAGATCGCAATATTGTAAGAGTGCACCCAAGTGGAGAAATAATGAAACACGTCAAACTATATATCATAATCAACATTACGGGTTATTCATTTATTTTTTTAGTAAACAACTCAGTAAAATCAAGGAATCTTTTCATTATTTGCTATATTCAATGTATTTGTTCGAGAAAAATAATGCTTTGACCTGTTCAGAATATTAAAAAGGAGGAGCTTTCTTTATCACAAAAGCAAGAGCTGATAAAGAGAAATCGATAAAGAGCGAGGTGAAACACGACTGTCATTGGTAGTAAAACAACATTCATTGAAACGTGATTGGTCATTGACTAGCATTTCTGGCATGAGTTAAATAGTCTAGATAAAGAAAGCACCTCCTTTTTAACATTCTCAATAGGCCATAGCATTATTTTGCAGTGACTGACTCTGTAAGAAATACGGCTACCAGATTGTATATATAGTTAATGAATGTCAACAAATAGCGCATGCGGGACTTAATATAAAAGCATTTGTAGCAATTGATTATACCACCAAAAATGAAACCACTGCTTGCACTTTCTTAAATGTATTTTCTCCCAGGTAATAACATTCCAGAAACATATAATTGTAATATTTACATCATAGGACATCAGAAATGAATTAATATACAGTTTGATGTGTTTAATTTTTTCCCCCCTAGAGTGCATTCTTACAATATTGCGTTCCTTTGGCAATAAATAATATGATCTGGTTGCAATGATGAACAAAAGAAGCAAATGAAGCGTACCAATCGTTTCTCATTTGTTTTCAAACATAGCCGTTTACATTAAATATATAAATATTTTAAAATAACTATATTTAAATAATGATTTGTGAGTAAACAGCTTAATTTTATTCGTCAAATAGTCCTAACGAATGCCACTCTTGATTTCCAGATTCTCTAGATAAATTCAATTTGGAAATCACTCGTGGCATTACTTATGAAAACTTTTGGACCAAAGAGAGATGAACAGACAGGTGAATGGAGAAGACTTCATAACAATGAACTACATGGTGTTTATAAGAAACCAGATGTAATAAGAACTGCTATGGGCAGGACATTTGCCACTAATAGGGAATGGAAGAGGTGCATGGAAGCTTCAGCCCAGTGGTAGACCAAGAATGAGGTGGGAGAATAACATTATCCTTGATTTGAGGGAGATAAATTATACAGGGCAAATAGGAAAATCTTGAATCAGGATAGGGACGTATGGACAACTTATGACCATGCTGTCATGTACCTATGGGTTCGATAGTGCTGTGAGTTCTATATATTTTATTTATTTACAGATTTTCAATGTTTACACATTTATCTATGCGTAAAGTTTTATTTTTCTTCTCCACTCGTTTCTCTCCACCCACTCCATGTCCTCCAGTCCTCTTGCTCTCATCCCAGTTCTTATTTCTTGCATCCAAGAGTTTCGAGGTCTTTCTTTCCTCCTTCTTCCAGGTGGAGAAAATTCCAATGTTTTCCTGGGTAATCTTTCTTCTTGCATTCGTCGTACGTGCCCATACCAATTTAATTGCTTATACCGTATATAATCTGCTATTGAATATCCAATATTATTTTTTTTCTCTTATGACAGTATTTCTTATTTTGTCTAATTTTGAACATCTTGCTGCTCTCCTCAAGAAATCCATTTCCATCGACATAAGTTTTTGTTGAATTTCCAAACTTCAGCTCCATACGTGACAGTACTTCTTACTATTGAATTATATATTTGTAACTTATTTTTCCTGGTTATATGTCTGTTCCATAAGACTCCATTCATCATTGCTGTTATTGCTCTACCTTTATTTATTCTGTTCTTAATATCACTTTCTTGAGTCATGTTGAAACGTTGGAACCAGTGGCCAACCTTGAATCCATGACTCGGAAAAGTCAAGAAAACTTTCTTAATCATATATCCATCCATAATAATTCTGCCCGAAGGCAGGTCCTTCACTGCAATCATAGCATTTTCATGCTATGCTTGCAGCTTTACTAGGTAATTGTAGGTGTGGCAGCTTCCCGTTACTTTCCACACCGGTGAAGGATGATGGTGATGATGATGATAATGATAAGGATGATGATGCTGGTCATATGATTTCGGGGACCGTTTGAGCCTTAAAGTTTTCCTGACATTTGTCTTACAGGTGAGGAAAAACCCCGATAAAAACCTCATCCAGAAAACTGCCCCGACCGGGGATCGAATCCGGGCCCGCTGCGTGACAAGGCAGCACGCTATCTCGAGACCACAGCGGTGGACAAAATATATATATATATATATATATATATATATATATATATATATATAGGCCTATGTGTATTATATTATAGATTGTCGCGGATATTCGTATGATTAAAAAAGTTTTATTGGGTTTTCCGCGTCATAGATTCTAGGTGGGATCATGTTGAAATGTCGGAACTAGTGGTGGCCAAAGGCCAAACTTGAATCCATGACGCGGAAAACCCAAGAAAAGTTTCTTAATCATATATATATCATCATCCGGTATCATGGCAGCTGCCGCCGTTTCCGGAAAACAAACGCCATTCCTCTCTGTCCATCCATTGATCTTCGTCCATTCCTCTGATATTCATAGCTGCTTGTACCCCTTCTATAAAAAAAGGTAAAAAACCAAACAATATATATATAAGATATCTAACTAACTAACTCACTGCCACTATGGAACCCGCAGGCTATTCGCCGCGCAGATACAAGCTCTCCATACATCCCTATTCAGAGCTAATGTTCTTTAAAGTAGTCTCCGTCCGGAGAAACGAACGGGAGACTATTTTACCTCCGGAAAATTTTACCCCAGTGGAACCCACGTCCGCGTTTCTTGACGGTTGTATTTTTACAATGAAAGAACGTCACTCTTTCGATCAACGTTCTAATTTCGTCTGAATTATCGCATTTTGTATGTCTGACATGGCTAACACATTTTGCAGCTATGTTATCGCCGGCGTAGCTCTCGGGGTCATTTAAGCACGCAAGCCACTCCACCACGACAAGATACAATACCGCGGAAGGAGATAGAAGATAGATTGGTATTATTAAGTGCTGGTGATTTTTCTAGCGTTTTGTAACCTGCATTTTCTGGTATTTGTCTTACAATTGAGACCTAGAATCGAACTCTTATACCCATGATTGTGTGTCAGATAAATTACCAACAAACTTATAATTATAGGCTGAAACAGTGTATCACGTGATGCCATGACGTGTTGAAACAGAAATAAGGAAGCTGGATTAATGTTTATTATTCACAGGTATATTTTATGTTTAACGGTTGGCTATAGACTGAGGGCAGAAGCCCGGGGCAATCATGTCTTCTAGTGATACGAGAAAAAAATTATTAATTGCTTTGCCACATATAACTACTGGCAGTTATTCATGCAAACTAATATTTTATTTAAATGTTGCCAGCAGTTGGGGACATTCATGTATTACCCGACCAAGCGCAGGCAGTCCATGTCGTGTTGTGGCGGTGAATATAGGTACAATCTACCAATCTCCTGTTTCTCCCTATGAGGAGAATGGTGCATTCACAAAGTATTTCTTATTTCTTGCCTTCTTTACTTCATTTAATGTATTCCCATCTTTAGAAATTTCTTCAATAACTGCTATCTTCTAGAAATAAATTATATAATGGAATTGGACAGCTAATGACAAATGAGGAAAATTTTGAGGAAGTGGCTGAATTCAAATACCTAGGAACAATAATCACAAATAGGAATGAGATGCACAAAGAAATTAAACATAGGCTCAATTCTGGAAATATGTGCTATTATGCATTACAGGGACTCTTGATGTCCCAACTCCTTTCAAAAAACGTTAAACTGAAAATATATAAAACTATTATTCTACCAGTTACATTATATGGGTGTGAAACATGGACTCTTACTTTAAGGGAGTATTTGAGAATAAAGTTCTTAGGAAAATTTTTGGACCAAAGAGAGACAAAGGAAAGGGTGAATGGAAGAGATTACATAGATAGATCATCGGTTGATTAATGTCTTTGACATCATCCCATTCCTAATAGCCAATTTTGTCGGTCCATCCAATCTCCTGGTTGCAGATGTTTCTCCTTCATGTATAAACATATTCCCTGACTCCAGGATGTTTTAGGTCTTCCTCTGCCTCGTCTTCCCTCAGGTTTCCATTCCAAAACAGATTTTGGTAGTCGATCCTCTTCCATTCGCTGGACATGTCCGTACCATCTTAATTGCTGAGTTTTAATATAATCTAAAATAATGTCTTCAATCTTCATTTTGTCCCTTATGGAAGAGATTTCATCCCAGTTCATTACATTATCTCTTTTATTATATCTTTGCATTATCTCTTTTCATACGATTGTAACGTAGAATAAGGTACAGTGATTCCAAATGTGGATTCAATAGAATTTTTATTTATTTTCGTGTGTTAATAAATAAGCTCCAATCTGGTTTATTGAAATGATGATAATTTTCTGACGATTGCTTATTTCACTCGATACAATAAGGTGCACCAAATTCTTGTATAACGAGGTGAACAGATGGCACCACAGGTTGTTAACCTTCAGATAAATTATATTAACCGGAACATTACTTTGTTATCACAATAATGTGAACACAAATTATTCGCTTATTGACCGTGAGGTTGAGTAACACCAAGTACTCAGCAAGCTTTGTTAAAGCAAAGATAACTGTTGTATACTTCCACATATCTCGTTAACATACGATTCTCCCGCATCCATAGATTTCCGTTACTGACGTTAGTCTATTTTATTGCTGCGTTAATAACATTATTTGTCTCCCTTGTAGCCTCAGTATCTATCTATCTATCTATCTATCTATCTATCTATCTATCTATCTGTCTGTCTGTCTGTCTGTCTGTCTGTCTGTCCTGTCCTGTCCTGTCCTGTCCTGTCCTGTCCTGTCCTGTCCTGTCCTGTCCTGTCCTGTCCTGTCCTGTCATGTCATGTCCTGTCCTGTCCTGTCCTGTCCTGTCCTGTCCTGTCCTGTCCTGTCCTGTCCTGTCCTGTCCCGTCCCGTCCGTCTGTCTGTCTGTCTGTCCATCTGTCTGTCTGTCCGTTCGTCTGTCTGTCCGTCCGTCCGACTGTCTGTCCGTCTGTCCGTCCGTCCGCCTGTCTGTCCGTCCGTCGTCCGTCTGTCCGTCCGTCCTTCCGTCTGTCTGTCCGTCCGTCTGTCTGTCTGTCCGTCCGTCCGTCTGTCCTTCCGTCCGTCCGTCTGTCTGTCCGTCCGTCTGTCTGTCCGTCTGTCCGCCCGTCCGTCTGTCTGTCCGTCCGTCCGTCTGTCCGTTCGTCTGTACGTCCGCCCGTCCGTCTGTTCGTCTGTACGTCCGTCCGTCTGTCTGTCTGTCCGTCCGTCTGTCTGTCTGTCCGTCCGTCCGTCCGTCCGTCTGTCTGTCTGTCCGTCCGTCTGTCCGCCCGCCCATCTAAATATTTCTCTATTTTCTTGTCTATTTATCTGTGTTTATCCATCTATCTGCCTGTTTATTTGCTTGTCTTTCTAGTCTGATAGTATATATGTACGTACCTACATTTGCACCTTGATGCATACAGTTTCTGCCCGTCTGTGCCTCTGTATATATCTACTCTGTAGGTATCTGGCAGTTAGATTTTTTTTAAATATCTGTTTTACACAGCATTATAATATGCACGTAATTTGGTTTCTACTAGCTTTATAAAGGTCATGGGAAGAAAACCCAGAAAGAAAATCAGCTGGTCCTCCAGGTTGGGGGTTGAGACACGGGGCTGACAACCCCATTCTTGTAAAAAAATATTGTTGACTATTTAACTCATGCCCCAAATGGGAGTCAATAACGAATCACATTTCAATGATTTTTTATTTACAGCCAATCACAGTCGTGTTTCGCCTCGAATTTATCAAGTAAAGTTTATCATATTAAAGAGATCGCCTCCTTTTTAACATTCTGAATAGGCCACAGCATGATTTTGCAGTGACTGACTCCGTAAGAAATACGGCAACCAGATTGTATATATAGTGCATGAATCATGAAGGAGTTAATATAAAAACGTTTGTAGCAATTGATTATACCACAAAAAAAGAAACAACTGTTTGCACTTTCTTAAACGAATTAGTTTCCAGGAAATAACGTTGCAGAAAAATATAATTGACATATTTACATGACAGGACATCGGAAATTAATTAATACCTGTAAGCAGTAGTAGTATTCAGATGTTCTGAAGCTCTTCATTTGTCATCATCGCTTGTTGATACCTATAATGTTGGTTATAAATTTCTCCACTAGGGTGCATTCTTACAATATTGTGATCCTTTAGCAATAAATAATATGATCTGGTTGCAGTGATGAACAAAATAAGTAAATTAAGCGTACCTATCGTTTCTCATTTGTTTTCAAACATCGCCGTTTACATAAAATATTTTAAATATTTTAAAATAACTATATTTAAATAATGATTTGTGAGCAGACAGCTTAATTTTATTCGTTAAATAGTCCTAACAAATGCCACTCTTGATTTCCAAATTCTCACTTTGTGAGTCGTGAATTTATCGATCATTTGGAAATCACTCGTGGCATTACTTATATAAAACTTTTTAGGATATTAGCCGGCTGTCTTGACCTTTGGCGAGGAAAAATGAGCAATGATTTGAAGATGGATGGAATAGAGGACCTTCGAAAGCTCGGGGTCCGGAGATGGAGAAGGAGGGCGTTGGACAGGGATGCCTGGAGGAGTGCCCTAACAGCAGTCAGGGCTCATAAAGGGCTGTAGAGCTGGAAGAAGAATTTGGTTTCTATGAACAGAATGTGGATAAGCAGTGCCTTGCTTTTAAGAGTAATCCCAGGCTGAAATATTTCTCAGAGACGCGACGTGGTCCATCACGCAGATGTCATGATTCAGCGTTCTTCACGCAGCCACTAATGGCACAAGTCACTGCACCCTCTGCCCAGTATTCACCGCTCTGTTCTACCTGTGAAATTGTTTTCTCTCTCATGCAGTGATCCGGGTTCGATTTTCGATCGGGTTGAATGCCCTAATTTAAGTTGTTTTCCTGTTTTCCATAACTATAAGACAAATGCCAGGAAATTCAGGCACACTTCCCCATAAAATTATTGGCCTCATAATTATCATTAATCGACCGCGGTGGACGAGTGGTTATGCTCCTTGCCTCTGGTCCCGAGGGTCGCGGGTTCAAACCCGGCCGGGGTCGATGGATTTTTTTAGGATGGAAAAATCCAAGTAGCAAGTCATCCGCGAGGGACTTTAAGCCGTGAAAATTTTCAGGCTCGTAAAACATCCTTAAGCCTGAATGAAAAGGCTTCTAAGCAAAATTTACCGAATTTTCCCGTCCTAGTACTACCTTGGTTTCCTAGATGTCAATATGAGGCGGAACGCTGACCACGGACCACTCCAATGACATATATACGAAAACAAGTGTTAACTACATTAGTATGGTTCGAATTCTTCCTTTAGGGGGAGAGCGCCTAAATCTCTGTTAAAGGGAGACATGGACTTACAAGGGACTTACAGAAGATATAATTAATATTTACCACGTTAATATGACCATACAGGGACTAAACCATCCAGGGACCCCAACCAGCCAGGGACTCATACCATCCAGGGGGACTCAAACCATCCAGGGACTCCACTCAAACATATACACACATTGCAAATCAAAATCGATCCAGTCATTGGGACAGTTTCTATAATTCAGATTTCAGATAAAACCCCCACTTCTAATTGTTAGATTTATCTCATTTTTTGATAAATAACTACCTCGATTTATTTTAATAGTACTTATACTGAGTTTCCGTTTTGAATGAAAAGAAAAATCGAAATTTGGTTGATCGCTAGTAGAGCGATTTTTTAAATTTTCATTTCAGGAGAACTTCTACACCTAATTGTTTCAGAGGGTTCTATTGTGGATTTAAACTATCCAGGGACCCACTCAAACACACCGAAAAAAATCATCAAAATCGATCCAGTCGTAAGACCAATTTTTAATCTTGGGCTTCAGGTAAAAATCAACTTCTAATTGTAGGAGGTTTGCCATTTGGGGATAGCATCTACCTCGGTTTATTTTAATAGGATATACTGAGTTTCGTTGTGAAAAATCGAAAATTGTAACCGCTAGAGCGATTTTTAAATTTTCACTTCAGGTGAACTTCTACACCTAGTGGTTTCTGAGGGTTTTATTGTGAATTTAAACCATCCAGGGACCCACTCAAACACACAAAAAATTAAACAACATCGGTCCAGTCGTTTACGAGGAGTTCAGTGACATTCACACGTACAGAAAAATTGTAGACCCTGTATAATAAAGATGGACCATAAATTGGATTTGCTGACGAATTGGATTAGTTTGTGCAATTCCTTCGTAACGGACTTTTATGTGGTGGTGAAGCTTGTCACAGTTTGTATTTAAAATCAACATCGCGGATGCTTATGCCGATAGCTGATAGCTTATAAATTGAATTTAGAACTTATAACGAGCCAATATTTGGAACAGGTTTTCATTCGCTGCTCCTTTTAAGGAACTAGTGTTATGAATTCATAACAGATTAGAGACCACCCGATGATCAAAATAATATTTCAATTTTTTCTCAAATATTGGAGAGCATTTAAAAACAACATATTCGAATAATTGAGGGGATTTGGCGAAAAACGTGACAATCCACAACACATTTTTACTGAGAAAATTAAGGTTAACATTTGATGTATATATATATATATATATATATATATATACATCATCATCATGAACAAATTCGTTTTAGGCCATGTGGCCTGTACGGTATCATTGCAGTCTTTGGTTAAGTTTCTTCGAGTAGTAGGAAGTCCCCTGGTTGGTTACCAGCCATCCGCAGAGCAAGACTAGTGGTAGGGCTGCTACCTTATAGCCTTATATATATATATATATATATATATGTCACGCGCCGTAGCCGAGTGGTTAAGGCAAGAAGCCTTGGCGCAGAGCTACGGGACTTGCGCGGGTTCGAGTCTTCATGGGGAGAAGACATTTTCTCATGGTATTTCGGCCAGTATTGGACTGATGTTCACCCAGCATCGTGAGGCATTTGTGTAGCTACAATAAGTAGCGACTCCAGGTTGAGAAAACCAGCTGTAACGGCTGGAGGACTCGACATGCTGACCACATGTCGCCCCTACACTGGTTGTTGATCATCTACCTCTGATTGACACATGTGGATGTGAGGCCAGCAGCCGGCTGGTAGGCTAAGGGCTTTCTAGGCCTGTCGCGCCAGGAGTTTATATATATATATATAAAGTAAAGTATTCCCACTACAGGCCTCAGGAGGCCCTTGGGGTAGTGAAAGGTTAAGGCTCCCACTTTTTCTGGACAATTGGCACTTGATGTCAGCCGGGTTGTCAGCCCTGCGTGACGGCCGCCTTTACCCCCAGAACAAGTGTCTGGTACTCATTTTCGTTAGAGGCTGAGTCGACCCCAGGGCCATAGTGCCGCCAGAACGTTTGGGTCAGTTTAAAAATCCTGACCCACCGGGACTTGAACCCTCGACCTTCCGGCTTGTAGCGCAGTGCCTTAACCACTACGCTACGGCGTGCCCCATATATATATATATATATATATATATATATATATATATATATCTATCCATAGTAATTGTGCCCGAGGGCAGGTCTTTCACTGCAATCATAGCATTTTCGTGCTATGGTAGCTTCCACACCGGTGAACGATGATGATAATGATAAGGATGATGATGATGACCGGATGATGTTCGGGCACAGTTGGGCTCTAAGCTTCCTGACATTTATCTTTCATGTGAGGAAAATCCCGAAAAAAACCTCACCCAGGAAACTTGTCGAACCTGGACTTGCTGTGTGACAAGGCAGCACGCTACCTCGAGACCACAGCGGTGGACATATTTTTTTTCCCCCTCTGATAGGCCTATTATTAATTTGACAGAAATTGGGACTGGAAGTAAACATCAACAAAACTAAATATATGTGCACACGTAGAAATACATTATATAATGGAAATGGACAGCTAATGACAAATGAGGGAAATTTTGAGGAAGTGGCTGAATTCAAATACCTAGGAACAATAATCACAAATAGGAATGAGATGCACAAAGAAATTAAACATAGGCTCAATTCTGGAAATGCTTGCTATTATGCATTGCAGAGACTCTTGATGTCCCAACTCCTTTCAAAAAACGTTAAACTGAAAATATATAAAACTATTATTTACCAGTTATATTATATGGATGCGAAACATGGACTCTTACATTAAGGGAGGAAAGGAGATTACGAGTATTTGAGAGTAAAGTTCTTAGGAAAATTTTTGGACTAAAGAGAGATGAACAGACAGGTGAATGGGGAAGAGTACATAACAATGAACTACATGGTCTTTATAGGAAGCCAGATATAATAAGAACAGTCAAGTCTCGTAGACTGCGATGGGCAGGACATGTTGCGCGTATGGGGAATGCAAGACTTGCATGGAGGCTTCTTGTAGGAAAGCCAGAGGGAAAACGCCAGTTGGTAGACCAAGAATGAGGTAGGAGAATAACATTAACTATGATTTGAGGGAAGTAGATTATACAGGGAATGATTGGAAAACATTAGCTCAGGATAGGGATGTATGGAGAGCTTATGTCCGCGCGGCCATGAACCTACGGGTTCGATAGTGCCAGTGAGTAAGTAAGTATTATATTTAAGGGGTATAACAGTCTTACCAAAAAATATGTACATCTTTAAAATTCTAACTACTTACATTAGGATATGTGAAGATTAATAATAATAATAATAATAATAATAATAATAATAATACTTTATTTATTCTGGCAGAGTTAAGGCCATAAGGCCCTCTCTTCCACTCAACCAGCACAAATACAAATAAATATTTGACAAATATAGATATACACTATACTAATTATAAACACTTAAAGATACAATAAATGTAGCAATGTAAATGTCATGTACAAACAACATTTTATACGATAATATCAATAATGATACGATAATAGTAATAATAATAATAATAATAATAAATATAAATATGATACATTATACGGGAAACACCAATTAATATATATACCTTACACTGGGTAATAATGAAGTCGAGTTTAGAGCAAATATAAATTTAGATTTCTTTTAAAAGATGCCAATGTCCGGCAGCCCCTTATTTCTTGTGGTAGGGAATTCCAGTTGCGAGAAGTGAAGATGGTATATGACATGGAGTGATGTGATGTCCTATGTTGCGGTATATTAAGTAAGAGACTATGTTGTGATCTTGTGTTTAAGTTATGGTTTGAGGATAGATACTGGAAACGGGATGATAAATAATTGGGAATCGAGGTATGTAGGATCTTAAATAGGAGAATTAGACAGTGTCATGTAGCCATGACAATTCGAGGAATAATGGAAAAATGTGATGGATATTTATCTAAGAAGTGGTTAGATCAATTGGATGTAATTTGTGGTCGGAACAGGTAACAGATCTAAAACATGCTGACGATGATAATGACTACTGTTCTGTCCTCGAATGGGATACTGCAGATGAAGGTGTAGGAGGTAACCACAAATTAAGTTCTCTCTACGCAATATCAGATCAGAGAGTAATAAAATTGTGGGGATATACAATTAAACTGGACAATAATAATTATGTAAATATCTGATATCTCGATTATGATGATTTAGGTGGCGACGCGTTGTGTGAGGCTGCAAGTAGTTATAAACGACAACAAGAAGCTATGATTTACAACACCTGAAACAGCATCTGCAGATGCAACAAAAAATGTTTATATTACAATAAATAAACTTGACAACTAAAGTAATTTGTACAAAAAACTTGTAATTTTTAAAGTCAGGACCATTAAACATTAAAAACTAACCACCTCATTCTTGCTCTACCTACTGCCAGCTTTGCCTCTGGTTTTCCTACAAGGAGTTTCCAAGCCTCGCTTTCATTCCCCATTTATGTCACATGTTCTGCTCGTCGCAGTCTACGAGACTTAACTGTTCTCATTACATTCGATTTCATATAAATATCAAGTAGCTCACTGTTATGTAGTCTTCTCCATTCACCTGTCTAACTATCTTTGGTCCAAAATTGTTCATAAGAACTTTATTCTCAAATAATCGCAATCTTTTTTCCTTTCTTAGAAACTGCAGGTTTTTTATTAGATATATTTATTTAGCCTGGTGGAGTTAAGACCATGTGGCCTTCTCTTCCACTCACCAGGACAAACATATGTTACATATAAATACAAAAAATTACAATAATAGTCAAACTAAACAATTAATTATCTGTCAAATTGAATAATAATGAAAATAATGTCTAATAATACAATAAAATAAAATACAATTAAAATTAAATTGATGATAGAATGAATACAGAAAGGAATAACAGCTCGAATCTACTATACATAAAAAGAAAAGAAAGAAAAAAATACAAAGAAAGTAATAAACTATAATGAATTAATCTATCGCTTATTATACAAGGCATTAGGTAAATATATTAACAATTTTTTTTGAAAATGCCCCAGGTTGTCTTTCGACACTCCTGGTGTTGTCTCCTGGCATGGTGTACTTGTAACCCACTTCTGAGGTTGGAGCGTCTGGAAGGCGGGGTTACGTTGCCCCGATGATATGATGGGTGATGATGATGATAGTGGTGCGCCAGGAGAGTCCTTAATTCTAAGCTTAATCTAAGATGAATATGAATGATGATGATTGCGATGGCCACTTGATTTCGGGGACCGTTTAGGCCTTAAAGCTTTCTTGACATTTGTCTTACAGGTGAGGAAAAACCCCGATAAAAACATCACCCAGAAAAACTGTCCCGACCGGGGATCGAACCCGGGCTCGCTGCTTGACAAGGCAGCACGTTACCTCGTGACCACAGCCGTGGACATATTAAAACTATTTTTATTAAATAATGAAAAAAAACAAATTATTAATTTTTAAAAAGTAATATTAGTGAGTTGTTTCTGTTAGTAATTTTATTTTCAATTTGTTTCGTCGTGTCTTAATATTAAAAGTGGTAATGTAAAGTGATGAGCCTGGGGAGACCTTTATGATAGTAGGAGGTTAAGACTCTTTCTCTTCTAGACAGTCGCCACGGATATCAGCCGGGTTGTCAGCCCTGTGTGCCTTTACCCCCAGAACAACAGTTTGGTACTCATTTCCATTACAAGATGAATCGATACCGCCAGAAGATTTAGGACAGTTTTAAAATTCTCATCACACCGGGACTCGAACCCCTGACCTTCCTAGCGTATTGCTTTAACCCTTAAATTGGCAAAGTAGTAATTTCCCGCGCCGTAGCCGAGCGGTTAAGGTAGGAAGCCTTGGCGCAGAGCTAGGACTTGCGCTGGTTCGAGTCTCCATGGGGGAAGAAATTTTCTCATGGTATTTCGGCCAGTATGGGACCGGTGCCCACCCAGCACCGTGAGGCAATTGGGTAGCTACAATAAGTAGCGGCTCCAGGTTGAGGAACCAGCTATAACGGCTGGGGGACTCGACATGCTAACCACATGTCGCCCCTACACTGGCTGTTGATCATCTACCTCTGTGATTGACACATGTGGATGTGAAGGGCCAGCAGCCGGCTGGTAAAAGGGCAACCGCTGAAAAGTGGAAAGACCCTCAATCGGATCGGTTAGTCCCGCGCCGTAGTCGAGCGGTTAAGGTAGGAAGCCTTGGCGCAGAGCTACGGGACTTGCGCTGGTTCGAGTCTCCATGGGGGAAGAAATTTTCTCATGGTATTTCGGCCAGTATGGGACCGGTGCCCACCCAGCATCGTGAGGCAATTGGGTAGCTACAATAAGTAGCGGCTCCAGGTTGAGGAACCAGCTATAACGGCTGGGGGACTCGACATGCTAACCACATGTCGCCCCTACACTGGCTGTTGATCATCTACCTCTGTGATTGACACATGTGGATGTGAAGGGCCAGCAGCCGGCTGGTAAAAGGGCAACCGCTGAAAAGTGGAAAGACCCTCAATCGGAGTAATTTCTCATGTCAGTTATTTAAATCTTTCAGACCGCAATGAAAACAAAAATGTAAAACTGTGTAAAATATTCTAAATTATTCTGTAATTTTACATTAATTTAAGTAATTTATATTCATTTGTTTTATATTGCATTGTGAGTAATGTGTCCACCGCTGTGGTCTCGAGGTAGCCTGCTGCCTTGTCACGCAGCGGGCCCGGGTTCGATTCCCGGTCGGGACAGGCTCCTGGGTGAGGGGTTTTCCGGGATTTTTCCTCGCCTGTAAGAAAAATGTCAGGAAGCTTAGGGCCCAACGGTCCCCGAAAATCATCCGGCCATCATCATCCTTATCATTATCATCATCCTCCTTCACCGGTGTGGAAAGTAACAGGAAGCTACCACATTTATAATTCCCTAGTAAAGTTGCAAAGCATAGCATGAAAATGCTATGATTGCAGTGAAAGACCTGTTCACGGATTAGATCTTTGCCTGTTCTGATCTCACATCTGTTCAGTCCAGCGCTTTCTTGGTCTTCCTACCGATCTTCGTCCTCCAGGATTATACATCAGTGCCATCTTTGGTATCCGATCCTCTGCCATTCTTTGCAGATGTTCTATCCAATTGTTCCAGTGTTTTTCTATTTGTTGAAGAAGTGGTTGTACTTTTAGTTCCTCTCTAATATTCTCATTTCTAATATGTTCTTCTCTTGTACAACTAAATTAATCCAATGTACAGGGTGAATCATAAATATGGCTATACGTTTGATCGCGTTGTGTGATGAAAATATTACCATTACAGGAAATATGAAATTACCGTTGGAAAGGCAATTATTCAAATTACAACAATGGAATAAAACAAAACAGTGTAGAACTTACGTCATTAGTCAAAATGGCTTTGAATATGCAATAGCAAAATTACAATTGCTGCATGGGCAATAACGTATGCTAATGCTCGTGATGCCGCAAGACGGGCAAGACGTGAGTTTAACGTAGCATTGCAGCCGTCGACTGTGGGGAAGTGGAGAAAACGATTGCTGGAAACGGGAAGGATGCAGAAAATCAAACCTCCTGGAAGGCCTCGCATTAGCACGGATGCAGAAACAACAAGGATGATTGTGGAGGCGTTCGACGCTAGCCCACAAAAATCAATCCGCAAAGCTGCACGTGAGCAGTGATTAGTTTTGTTTTGTTCTATTGTTGTAATTTGAAGGATTCCCTTTCCAATGATAACATCATATTTCCTTTAATAATAATATTTTCGTCATAAAATGCGATCAAACATATAGCCATATTTCTGAATCACTCTGTATATTATAGTTTTCAATGCCAACTTGGCTATGGAATAGATTTTATGCTTATCTGTGTCGGGATGGAACATGCAAACGTACCTAAAAGAGAAACCTTAAAACTTAAGTTAAAAATATCTTTCAGTGACTTCACCCAATAAGTTTATACACGTGGCCAATTCTTTCTTCTTCTTCTTCTTCTTCTTCTTCTTCTTATTATTATTATACTTACTTACTTACTGGCACTATCGAACCCGTAGATTCATTGCCGCGCGGACATAAGCTCTCCATATATCCCTATCCTGAGCCAATGTTTTCCAATCATCGCCTCTATAATCTACTTCCCTCAAATCATAGTTAATGTTATTCTCCCACCTCATTCTTGGTCTACCAACTGGGCGTTTTCCCTCTGCTTTTCCTACAAGAATCTTCCATGCACGTCTTTCATTCCCCATTCGTGCCACATGCCCTGCCCATCGCAGTCTACTAGACTTAACTGTTCTCATTATATCTGGCTTCCTATAAAGACCATGTAATTCACTGTTATGCAGTCTTCTCCATTCACCTGTCTGTTCATCTCTCTTTGGTCCAAAAATTTTCCTAAGAACTTTATTCTCAAATACTCGTAATCTCCTTTCCTGCCTTAAAGTAAGAGTCCATGTTTCGCAACCATATACTATAACTGGTAGAATACCTAATAGTTTTATTATTATTATTATTATTATTATTATTATTATTATTATTATTATTATTATAATTATTATGGGACAACATGCTCACTTTGTTTGTCACCGTGGCGTAGACGGTAGAGTCCCTATCTTCCACTCCGGCGACCCGGGTTCGATTCCCGGTGGGGTAGGTGATTTTTAATCTCCACCTTGGGTCTGGGTGTGTGTCTTGTCCTTGTGTCTATGTGTGAGAATAACAGAAAGTTATCAAAAAGGTAAAACAAGAAGGAAAAAAGTGTAAACGAAAAAAAAAAAACTATTAAGTAAAACTAAGGAATTGGAACTCGAAAAAAACATCAACAAAACTCAGTGCGTGGTTACAGGTATATACTTACTTAGGCGATTAGTTACTAAACCTAATTTTGCAACTTTATTTTATCTACGTTAAGAATATTTTAGTATATGTTGTGTATTTAGTATATTTAATTACATTTATTTATTGCGGAAGCGATATGTTTAGAGAAAGAGTAATGTGGGCTTTGGAAAAAAAAAAAAAAAAAGAAAAGATCAATCAACAAACATTGTTGTTATATTTTGCAATTTTCGATGCTAGTTTCATGTGTGAATTTAAAGTAAAAATGAACGGAGAAGGTGATTTTCACGGTTTTTCAGGAATATTTTTAAAAGTAGTCCAAGATGCAACTATTAATGCATTTTCATAAAATTCTAGGAAAGTTAATTTTTGTAGTTATATGAAATCACCATTAAAGTATATTCTTCTTCTTCTTAAACTCAATTTGTAGGATTTTCATCCTGTTTATTTCCAAAATCACTCATCGGAGGAAGACGTATTGGATGTGCATCCACTGTCTATCCATCTCTTGGCTGGTCTTCCTCTTGTTCTTCTCCCGTCCATTGGTCTATCTTCTTTACCTCATTTTGCAAGCCGGTTGTCTTCCATTCTTTCTATATGACCCTTCCAATATTTTCGTCTATCTATAATAAATTTGGTTATGTCTTGAATATGACATTTGTCCCTAATTTCTGTGTTGTGTATTTTATCAAATAATGTTCTCCCCTGAATAGTTCTTAAGATTTTCATTTCACATGTGCTTATTATTTGTTTAGTTTTTGTTGTATCAGCCCTAGTTTCTGCTCCATATATGATAACTGGTCGAGCTATCGTTTTGCATATGTGCTATTATTTTCATGCTATGCTTTGCAGCTTTACTAGGGAATTGTAGGTGTGGTAGCTTCCCGTTGCTTTCCACACCGGTGAAGGATGATGATGATAATGATGATGGTGATGACCATATGATTTCGGGTACCGTTTGGGTTTTAAGTTTTCCTGACATTTGTCTTACAGGTGAGGAAAAGCCCCGATAAAAACCTCACCCAGAAAAACTGTCCCGACCGGGGATCGAACCCGGGCCCGCTGCATGATAAAGCAGCACGCTACCTCGAGACCACAGCGGTGGACTTAAAGTATACTAAAGTATAATAATATTGTAATGGATAAAATTATTGAAAACACCACCACGTTTGTGTTATAAAATGGGAAACACTAGATTTCACTTGATATGTTACGCAGATGATGTCGTTCTCCTTTCAGAATCTGAAGATAATTTACAAAGATCTTTACATCAATTTAATATAAATGCCAGAAAATACAATATGGAAATTAACACGAATAAGACAAAATGCTTAACAATATCAAAAGAACCAGTAAGATGCAAATTAGAAGTGGAAAGAAACATTATGAAACAAGTGTCAGAATTTAATTATTTAGGTGTATTAATAACAAACACTAAAAATTTAATAAAAGAAGTAAAGAAACAAGTCCCTAATCCTAAGCTTAACCTAAGATGAATATGAATGATGATGATTGCGATGGCTATATGCTTTCGGGGACCGTTTGGGCCTTAAAGTTTTTCTGACATTTGTCTTGCAGGTGAGGAAAAACCCCGATAAAAACCTCACCCAGAAAAACCGTCCCGACCGGGGATCGAACACGGGCCCGCTACGTGACCACAGCGGTGGACGTATAATAAAATATAGGTTCAACAAAACGTAAAACACACCAATCCCTGAATTTCGCATAATTAAATAAATAAACCTTTTTTTTTTTTTTTTTTTTTTTTTACTTTTCTGGAAGTGTAATAATAGTTACATATTGGACTGCTTATATAAATTTTCCTGATGAACCGTGAAAATCACCTTCTCCGTTAATTTTTACCTTAAATGAAACAAGCACCCAAATTGCAAAATACATCACTTAAGATGTCATTACAGAATTTCTACTTTTGCAACTTGTCGTGTAAATAACTGTTATCTCACAGTTTAATAGAGTTAATCAAGAAGATCACGAATCAATGTAAAACTTAATTTCGTAAAAAAGTGGACTTAATAGGATTTGAAAATACATTCTTACTATCAAAATGCTTACCTTCAGCACGTATTACGAATGAATGAACAGCACATACCAAGAAGAATGCTATAAACCAAAAGGGAGAAGAATGTTGGGAAGACCATTGAAGAGATGGAAGGACCAATTCGACCTATAATTAGATCGGAACAGGCCATTGGGCTTAATCCTTGTTGATGATGATGAAAATACATTCTCCCATCTAGTTCTACTTTACTCCTGGCACGACAGGCCTAGAAGGATCTTAGCCTACCAGCCGGCTGCTGGCCTTACATCCACATGTGTCAATCACAGAGGTAGATGATCATCAGCCAGTGTAAAGGTGACATGTGGTCAGCATGTCGAGTCCCCCAGCCGTTATATCTGGTTTTCTCAACCTGAAGCCGCTACTTATTGTAGCTACCCAAATGCCTCACGATGCTGGGTGGGCACCGGTCCCATACTGACCGAAATACCATGAGAAAATTTCTTCCCCCATGGAGACTCGAACCAAGAACAGTCAAGTCTCGTAGACTGCGATGGGCAGGACATGTTGCGCGTATGGGGAATGAAAGACGTGCATGGAAGCTTCTTGTAGGGAAGCCAGAGGGAAAACGCCCAGTTGGTAGACCAAGAATGAGGTGGGAGAACAACATTAACTATGATTTGAGGGAAGTATATTATACAGGGAATGATTGGAAAGCATTAGCTCAGGATAGCGATGTATGGAGAGCTTATGTCCGCGTGGCCATGAACCTGCGGGTTCGATAGTGCCAGTAAGTAAGTAAGTATGGAGACTCGAACCAGCGAAAGTGCCTTAACTACTCGGCTACGGCGCGGGGGACATCTAATTCTACTAGTTTTTGCTTTTTGCACGCAAGAATTTCCGAAAAAAAATTGTGGAATTAGTGAATGCGGTTTTTAGTGAAAGTGGATGAGCAGTGAGATTAATTACTCGGTTGTCTGTTGTTTTTGTACCTCTCTAACTTGTTATTACAATGACAAGTGACGCATCAGTCCAAGCATGGCGTCTGTTGGTACAAACAAGTGAATGAGGAGGGATCGTTGCTTCAAAAACAAGTTACATTTAAAATCTGATAACCATCACTTGTTAAGCATACATTTTTTTATGTTTATTTACTAACTAATACCCGGCGTGCGTTGCTACGCCTGAATAAATTATATATTAATAGTATATAACGATGCGAGGTTGGGAAGTGGTTTTTACAGAAGCGAGGAAATGTTTAAAAACCGAACTATAGCGAGGTTTTTAATTTCCGAGATTCTGTAAAACATTTCACAAACGTGCGTTGTACGTTATTTTTTGCACGATGGTGTTTTCAAAATAATAAATAATAGTAAAATAATAACATCTTTGTTGGAAATATTTGTGTTCATTATAAACAACTGACTAACGTTAACAGTGTGGGCAATGTTTATTAGTTGAGACTACAGCAGGCTCTGACACGAATCAGCCATAAAATGACGACAGGTACATACTTATTGTTTTATATTGTTTCAAATAAAGTTAAGTTCATTTAAAATACACTGATTTGTTTCGTATAATGTATAGTACATTGTACGTAGTATACATAAAGAGCAGTGGTTACTTCCCGCACGAGGTTTGTAATATGTAATATTAAAGTATAGTTATTTAGGTTGGCAACGCCTAAATTTAGGAAGTTGAACTTTCAATCATGGTCGCCATTGCTGTAAGTACGACAAAAAGGTTAATTAAATTGTATAGTATACGCTGAGACGAACCAAACATGGCGGTTGTTAGTCAGTTTTTAATTTCGGATTTCAGGTAAAACCTCCACTGCTAATTGTCGGATTTCGCTCATTTTTTGATAATACCTACCTCGGTTTATTTTAATAGGATATACCGAGTTTCGTTGTGAAATATCGAAAATTGTGACCGCTAGAGCGATTTTTAAATTTTCGCTTCAGGTGAACTCCTACACCTAATGGTTTTAGAGAATCCAATTATGAAACTAAACCATCGAAGGACCCACTCAAACACACACAAAAAATTAATCTAAATCGGTCCAGTCGTGTAGGAGAAGTTCTGTGACGTACAGAAGAATTATACTCGTATATACAGGGTGTAACAGGACTTCACCGACAAGATGATAGGGATGATAGGCCACGCAGAGAGGATAATTTTTTGTGAAGGAACATATAGTCGCAAGCACGTCGTTTATGAGTTATGCGCAGATGAAGGTGTTCACCCGTAAGGGTCGGAATTGAACACAAATAATTGTACACGCATCATTTTATTGAAAAATACATGTTCTTATAATAAGTGTTCAATCAACCCTGTGCCTCATTCCATGTTTGATATCGCCAGGAGAGTCCTTAATCCTAAGCTTAATCTAAGATGAATATGAATGATGACTGCGATGGCCATATGATGTTCGAGGACCGTTTGGTCTTCAAAACCTTCCTGACAGGTCTTACAGGTGAGGAAAAAACCTCACACAGGAAACTTGTCCTGACCGGAGATCGAACCCGGGCCCGCTGCGTCAAAAGACAGACAATCAGACATTAATTTCCACAGTTGTGTTATTTTCTTTGTTGACAATTGAATCAGGCGTTTAAAACTGTCAGCCCTGTCGAAGATATACTTACCAATACCGACAAGGGAACTTTCTACCATTGCATGACGAAACCTACCTTGAAATTTCTCGAGAGAAGCATTGTTAAGTACTAACTCCGTGTCCACAAGGTATATCTACCGTTTTTAAGGGGACCCAGAAGGCCAGATGTGATGAAAACATGCTTTTTCTTTTTTTATCAATTAAAATACTAGAAAGATTGCTCTTTAATGTGGTATAATTATCTTGTTTCTAAGTGTGTTTATTATTTGTTTTAAATATTCCCCGTCCCTTTAAAATGTGGGCGTGAGCCGTCAACTCTCTCCCATAGTTAACATTCATTTTTTCAATATATAAACAACATTTTCTTCTAAACTATTAAAGCTAGAGACCAGGGCTTCAATATAGCGCTCATATACAATTGTTACCATATTGATGTTGTGATAGCTCAGTAGTTAAAGAATTTAGGTTGCAAAATACAGTGTAAAAAACCGAAAGAAAATATTTGTAAAGGAAAAAAAAATATATTTTTGATATAAATGCATATCTATATAAATACTTATGGTGGAAGACTCTAAACATATGAACCTTTCCTCTGTAAAAATTTCAACTTGATAGGATTAATAGTTCAGGAGAAAATGTTGCTTACATTTAACATTATAAGTATAGGATGTTCCGGGTCCCCTTAACTGGAAGGAATGGAATAGGAATAAAATAAAGTGAGTCACCGACAGAGCCACATTGAGACCGGCGGCATCGGGCATCATACTGGATGCTGTAGCGAAGAATGAACTGCTGAAGATGGGACGGATGTCCTGAAACGCCTAAAGGCATAAAGATTACATATTTTAAAAGTTGAGGACGACGGATTTTACCTATGAAGGCATATTTTAACTTATTTTATTTTATGACTCTCCACCTCAACGGTTTTAACAATGCATTTTATTAGTATTGAATGAAATAGGAAGTTATAGTCCTGCAATGACAACACATTATGCGAAACAGTTGTACATTCCTGCTTGGAAAGAGCGGATGGTGTGAGGCTCGAGCGTGACGCGGGCTATCCAATCCATCAAATCAGGAGTTGTATTTCTTCCCTGTAGTTTAAATGAGAGATTTGGGGCTGGATTTTAGTGCCTTGCATTTAAAAACGCTAAATATTTATTTTTGGACACAGGCTTGTACACTTATCTGGGAGAAATTTGAAGGTAAGTTTGGGATGGAATGATTGAAAGTTCCTTAGCGAGTATATCAGGTTCCATTCAATCAAAATGATTAAATAAAAACTTTCGCTGGTCCTATAATTTTGGTGTTACTTTCGTCTGAACGGGTGCAAAGAGTTGAAAGTTTTACTGCCAGTAATCAGGAAATTCTTGAGTTTAAAATACCGTTTGATTTCAATAAATGACTGGTGCGAAGTGTCGCCCCCCCTCGGGGAACAAAAAAGTGAACACCTGTATTTCTGGAAATCAAGGTAGGAAGCCAAATATCGTTAATTCGCTGCAGAGCGAAAATAACTGCAATCAGATCATAAAAATCCGGTTAAACGGGACATTGTTACCCTAACCCGCTAACTTAAATCTCTTTACTTAGTTTGTTTAACCTCTCCCTTTGTAGGTACTTTTAAGTGCCGTGTGGCACACGGACATTTTTGTAACACGACCAGTGGAGAGAAGATTTTAAATTCTGGATCACACTAAACTAACTCACTGGCACTATCGAACCCATAGGGTCATGGCCACGAGGACATAAGCTCTTCGTACAACCCTATATTCTTCTTCGGCTTTCCCCCACTTTGCCGTCTTCAGTTTCCATTTATCTCTATCATTCCAATCTCCCTCTTCCAAATTCCGATCATCCATTATAGTTCTGACGTAGGTTTTTCATTTCCATCTTGGTCTGCCACGTTTATTTCTTCCAGGGGGTGACCACTGGTATATATTTTTTGGCCATCTTTCATTTTCCATTCTTTGTACATGGCCATACCATTTAAGCGTTTGATTTTCAATCCTCTTTTAACAACAGATGTGGTGACATTCATTTCTCTCCAAAGGAATTCATTTCTTATTTTATCCTGTCTTGTTTTTTTGGAAGCTTCTTTTAAAATAATCAAATTCAACTGTTCTAATTTTATTTTTTTTGTAATTCCGTCAAAGACCAAGTTTCACTTCCATATGACAAAATATTCTGTATTATGCTCTTATAAATTTTCATTTTAGTTTCCTTTGTAATATTTTTATTCCAAATTATTCCATGTAATGTCTTAGTTGCATTTTTTGCCATTGCAATTTTAGTCTGTACATCTCTCTCACAGGTACCTAAACTTGTAATTATTGACCGAAGATATTTAAAAAAAATCACATTTTTTTATTTTCCCTGTTTCAAGTATGAGGTCATCCAAATCCTTTCCCAAACACATATATTCTGTTTTCTGTAAATTTATATTCAGTCCCCATTTTTTATGTTCTTCCATTAGTTTATTTATCATATATTTCATATCATCTTCATCCCCTGCAAAAATGACTTGATCATCTGCAAACAACAATGATATATTAATAATAATAATAATAATAATAATAATAATAATAATAATAATAATAATAATAATAATAATAATAATAATAATAATAACTTTATTGATGTCTTTATGTCTTTCGGGCGCTAAATGGCGCCGTGGTCTGGTTTTATTAACACTCAACGTTTCGTCTACTACTGCGGTAGACATCCTCAGGAGATTATTGTGTGCTGTATGACCTCCTAACTCAAATGTTGGCTGCAGACATCTGTAGGTAAATACCCGTAACTAAATTAGCTTGAAGTATCTAAAATTCATTGTAAATCACAGTCGAGGCTGTGTAATAAAATGTTAAAAAATGAAAATAAATATCTAACAGTACAGTATGGCCAACTAAATTAAACATCTGTTAAAAAACTTTCATCAAGTAATTAAATTAAAAACAAAATATTGAAGTTTTTTAAAACAGAAATTTAATTTAGTTGAGAACGACTGTTTTATCAGGTATTTATTTTAACATTTTAAATTAGCTTGATTAAGGAACTCCCGCTAGTGAGCACCCGTTTCCCCAAGCGGGACGTAAGAGTATATATATATATATATATATATATATATATATATATATATAGAGTTTTTCATGTATACTCATACTCACTGGCACAATCGAACCCTTAGGTTCATGGCCGCGCGGACATAAGCTCTCCATACTTTTCTATCCTGAGATAATGTTTTTCAATCATCCCCTGCAAAATCTACTTCCTCAAGTAATGGATAATGTTATTCTCCCACCTCATTCTTGGTCTACCAACTGAGCATTTTCCTTCTGGTTTTCCTACAAGAAGTTTCAATGCACTTATTTCATGCCACATGTCCTGCCCATCGCAGTTTACAAGACTTAACTGTTGTTATTATATCTGGCTTCCTATACATAACATGTAGCTCTCACTATTATGTAGTTTTCTCCATTCGCCTGTCTCTTCATCTCTTTTTGGCCCAAACATTTTCCTAAGAACTTTATTCTCAAATACTCGTAATCTCCTTTCCTCCCTTAAAGTAAGAGTCCGTGTTTCGCACCCATATAATATAACTGGTAGAATAACAGTTTTATATATTTTCAGTTTAACGTTTTTTGAAAGGAGTTGGGACATCAAGAGTCTCTGTAATGCATAATAGCACGCATTTCCAGAATTGAGCCTATGTTTAATTTCTTTGTGCATCTCATTCCTATTTGTGATTATTGTTCCTAGGTATTTGAATTCAGCCACTTCCTCAAAATTTTCCTCATTTGTAATTAGCTGTCCATTTCCATTATATAATGAATATACCCTATAGTAAGTGGTATCGATGAAGATGCGTAAATTAAAATATTTTCATAAGTAACGCCACGAGTGATTTCCAAATTATCGATAAATTCACGACTCGCGAAGTGAGGAGTGAATTTATGTAGAGAATTTGGAAATCAAGAGTGGCATTTGTTAGGACTATTTAACGAATAAAATTAAGCTGTTTACTCACAAATCATTATTAAACTATAGTTATTTTAAAATATTTGTATATTTAATGTAAACGGCGATGTTTGTAAACAAATGAGAAACGATAGGTACGCTTCATCTGCTTCTTTTGTTTATCACTGCAACCAGATCATACTATTTATTGCTAAAGGAACGCAATATAGTAAGAGTGCTCTCTAGTGGAGAAAAAATGAAACACATCAAACTGTACATTAATTCATTTCTGATGTCGTATGATGTAAATATGACAATTATATTTTTCTGGGGAAAAAATACATTTAAGAAAGTGCAAACAGTGGTTTGTTTTTTTTTGTGGTATAATCAATTGCTACAAATGTTTTATATTAACTCCCGCATGCGCTACGTTTTGACATTCATGCATTATATATACAATCTGGTAGCCGTATTTCTTAGAGAGTCAGTCACTGCAAAATAATGCTATGACCTATTCAGAATGTTAAAAAGGAGATGCTTTCTTTATTATGATAAACTTTAGTTGGTAAATTCTAGGCGAAACACGACTGTGATTGGTTGTAAATAAAAATCATTGAAACTTGATTGGTCATTGACTCCCATTTGGGGCATGAGTTAAATAGTCATTGTAACAACATCAATAGCTGTATTCCTTTATAATTCGCTAAAAATAAGAGCCTGTGAAAAAAAAGCCGATCCTTGTATGCGCCGTTCTCAACTGCGACGATAATGAACTGTGATGTTAAAGGTCATTGTTGAATGCAATGCTACCAACTTGCTGCCATGCGGATTATCTCTACACGCTAATAGCGTTATTACATCTTGTGTCCAATGAAGCAATAAAATGTTTTTGTATGACCCTCGGAATTAACTGAACAGTTGTCCGTTAGCATTCCTAGAAACGTGATTTAGTGAGATTATGCATGTTTGAGAGATAAAACATGAAAATGCGTTCTTAGAAACTTCATGCAAAACATTATTCTACGTACATTTAACCAGTGGCGTGCATTCAACCCCAGCTACCACAGAACTGCTGGGGAATTAGTATATTCATAATTTCGGATTAAAATAAAATAATATATTTGCCAAATTTCATTCAAATCAATTACGCGTGAACATCAAAATTCGGAATTCCCGCCGCGCCAGCAGACTATCGCATTCGGCTTCACGGAGCCTTGTGCGTATTCACATTATCTTAATAGAAATTAAAATATAAAATTATGGAATATTCACCTGGAAGGTCCGTCTCCACAACTTAATTAATTATTTACTGTAGCGCTTTCGGGACTTGTCCCATCATCAGCAGGATTCAAAATTGGTGTTTCACTGAAGATCTGGTAAAGGGGGTTACATGTATTGGGTTCGTTTTCGTTTATCAGATTGTCGTTCTTGTGAGCTGCTTTCATGATTTCCATCTCTTCGAGTACGTTTATCTTCGCTGGATTATTTTCTCTGTGCATTACTGTTAGGGCGTTTTCAATATTTAACATGCGATGTCCTTCATGGATAACGTCTTTTGCACAACTTGATTTTCCTTCTGCGTGAATGAAGTCTCGAAAATGTTCTTTGAATCTGATGTTAAAACTCCTGTTCGTCCTTCCTATATAACATTTGTTGCAGTCCTTACATGTCAGTTTATAAACTCCTTTGCTGTTGAAAATGTTATTTTCTTCAATGTTATTGTTTATTATATATGAAAATTATCTCAGTAGAGGAACACAGAGTGTTTCCTCTGTTATCCCCACCATTTCGCTGCAGATGAATTAGTGATAACCCACTAAATGAATCTGCCTGCTGAGTCCAGCGATAACCCACACTAGACCAGCGATAACCCGCTAGACCAAGCTTGTGTTTTATTCTATCAATTTTTTATTCAACACCAGCTAGCTGAACCCAGAGACGTCACAACTCGAATAAGTATACACAAGGTCGAATGTCGTTTCGACTTATCGATTCATGAAACATTCATTCGACGAAGAAACGTGATTGGCTGATTTGGAAAGCGCCAATTCCACAATAATAGAATTTTTAGAAATAACATTTTTTTTTTAATTTACAATGTTTAATTTATGTTGGTCATATTTTTACAAAATACAAAAATAAATAAAATTATGCAGTACGTTTTGTCAGCTATAGCAACCTGTTATTTTGGGAAGCTTTATTTATATTATGTATCTGAATAAAAACAATTTAATTACTACGAACGTATATATATATATCTATCTCTATTTATCTTCGGGTTTTTACAGCTGCTGCCGTCTTCCCGTGCCAAACCTCCAAAGCCTACGGTCTTTCATACTTTTTTCTGTCCGGCTTTGATTGATTTGGTCTTTTAGCATTTTGTTTTTTTTCTAATGTGTGGGGAGCTGGCCCACAGCATAAACCCCCAACCTGGAGGACCAGGAAAATTTCTGTCTGGGTTTTCCTCCCATAGCCTTTGAAGATCCCTCTTCACCGCAAGGCAGCGTTTCTCTATTTCCCTTAGAGATAGGGTTGCCTCTTCCGCCAGATCCGCCGTGATGAATGACTCCTTCTGCGCCGACTCTGCCGTTGAGGTCTTCACCGTAACCCTGGCTAGGGGCCCTTACAGAGTACTATCAGTCGGAGCCAACTGAACCCTGGTCTTTTAACGAGGTTGTTACTCCTCCCCCTCCTCCTTTCTCATCCGGGCTTGGGACCGGCCATGGCGGAGTTATATATATATATATATATATATATATATATATATATATATATATATATATATAGCATCATCATCCATGTAAGTGTTAGGCTGTGTGGCCTGTTACGGTCTCAAAGAGGAATTTTCCATTCAGCACTTTTTTGGACATCCCAGTGATCTTTTGCCTTGGGGGCAGTAATGGCTTTTGGAATTCTATGAGATGGCATTCGTTGAAGATGGGCTTTCCAGTTGTTCTGGTAGTTTTGTATATGGTGAAGAATGGGTTCTACATCCAACTCTTCCATAATTTCCTCATTTCTTTTATGGTTCCACGTTGTGTAGCCTGCTGTACGGCGCATAAATCGGATCTCATTTGCTGTTATTCGGCTTTTATCTCTTCTTCGTATTGTCCATGCTTCACTACCATATCTTAATACTGGTGGTTGCGAGAATCTTATAAAGCCGTAATCTTGTGTTCTTCTGTAATAAAGATGGTTTCATCTTTAGTAGAGAAGAACACAAGATATATATATATATATATAATACATATATAAGAAAAATAAGTGTTTGAATTGGATTCGCCTGGTAGTGTAATGGATATCACGCTGAGGTACAGACTCAGAGATCCGGGTTCGAATCCCGTCCAGGCATTTATTTTTCTTATCATACCATATATATATATATATATATATATATATATATATATATATATATATATATATATATATATATATGATTTGTGGAAAGCAACAGTTGAATGCGTTATTGATGCGTTTTAAAATGTTAGTGAAAAATGTGATTTGTCAATTTTGTAAAAATGAATGTTACTTATAATTTAAAATTGACATACTATACCCTGTCCGATCTTAAAATGATCCTCAACGAAACCACGTGACCTGCTCGCTTTTCATTGGTTATGGACACCGACGTACATTGTAGAAGCAGTATCCTTCCGCCATTCGCGTCCAACGTTTACAGCCACTTTTGACAGGGATATGACGACACAGCAACAGAAGACTCGATACTTTCAGCCATTTTGTTTCATCAGAATCGACTGAAGCATGACTCAAACGCATCATACATATGTAATAAACTATTTTAAGTTGTAATTGTTGATTAGTTATATTTTAGAATATTTTCTATGTTTTGAATATTATTATTTTGATTCACGAAGAATAACAAGTATATTCAGAGGACATATTTTAATTTAATGAAGGGAACTACTTTTTCGCGTACTTATTGCTTCTACATCGTACGTCGGTGTCCATAACCAATGAAAAGCGAGCAGGTCACATGGTTTTGTTTTGATGAAGACCACTTTAAGAGCGGACAGGGTATAGATTATTGTTGTGTAGACCTTTCAACGAGAAAAATGACCCAGTACAACAAGATAGGCCAACTCCAGATTTACCGAATCTAACAATATATATATATATATATATATATATATGTGTGTGTGTGTGTGTGTGTATTAATAACAAACACTAAAAATTTAATAAAAGAAGTATAGAAACAAGCTGATAAAGCAGCACAAATATCAGGATATATGAAAGATTTAATTTGGTGCAACAAACACATGTCAATAGAAAGCAAAACCCGCATATATAAAACGATAGTTCGACCAGTTATCATATATGGAGCAGAAACTAGGGCTGATACAACAAAAACTAAACAAATAATAAGCACATGCGAAATGAAAACATTATTTGATAAAATACACAACACAGAAATTAGGGACAAATGCCACATTCAAGCATAACCAAATTTATTATAGATAGACGAAAATATTGGAAAGGTCATATAGAAAGAATGGAAGAAAACCGGCTTGCAAAAAGAGCTAAAGAAGATAGACCAATGGACGGGAGAAGAACAAGAGGAAGACCAGCCAAGAGATGGATAGACAGTGGATGCACATCCAATACGTCTTCCTCCGAGGAGTGATTTTGGAAATAAACAGGATGAAAATCCTACAAATTAAGTTTAAGAAGAAGAAGAAGAACAATATATATACAAGGCAGTAAGTTTTTATATAGTATAAGTCATATTTTGGTCATACAGCTAAGGTAATTGCTCTGACCACCGCACGCCACTGCATTTATTTTTAATGTCATGAATGCAATTCAATATCTATAAACATTATTGTACTTGTAAACCAATAAACCGCTATCATACGCTAAGCTGCAGCAGTTGGCAACATTTGTGTTCTTTTTAATCGTTTAAATGCAGAAACAAATTTATTGTATCACGTAAGATTATCAAATATTTTACAACCTGGTGCGCAAACTCATTTTCGACCGCGGGCTATTTCATCTTCTTCTTCTTCTTGCAAGGATTAAATATTTTTTGTTCGTTCCGGCTCCAAGTATTATATCTGTTGCGTTAATCTCTTTTCGTGGGCGGCCCCGATCTCTTTTTCCTCCTCTTGGCTGACAGTTCAGACTTTTCGTAGGCAATCTGTTGGTATCCATTCTGCACACATCTTCATACCATTTTCATATACAGTATCAACATTTTTTTTGTGGACCAGACATCCTATAGCGTCCAGCGCCGTGCCGAGCAGTTTAAGACATGACGCCTTGGCGCAGAGCTACGTACTTGTGCTGATTCGACTCCCCAAGGAGGAAGACATTTTCTCATGGAATTTCTGTCAGTAAGGGACTGTTCCCATAAACATCTTGAGGAATTTGGGCAGGTACAATAAGTAGCGAGTACTTAGGAAAATTTTTGGACCAAAGAGAGATGAACAGACAGGTGAATGGAGAAGACTTCATAACTATGAACTACATGGTCTTTATAGGAAGCCAGATATAATAAGAACAGTTAAGTCTCGTAGACTGCGATGGGCAGGACATGTTGCACGTATGGGGAATGAAAGACGTGCATGGAAGCTTCTTGTAGGAAAGCCAGAGGGAAAACGCCCAGTTGGTAGACCAAGAATGAGGTGGGAGAATGACATTAACTATGATTTGAGGGAAGTAGATTATACAGGGAATGAGTGGAAAGCAATAGCTCAGGGTAGGGATGTATGGAGAGCTTATGTCCGCGCGGCCATGAACCTACGGGTTCGATAGTGTCAGTCAGTAAGTAAGTAAGAGGACTCAACATGTTTTCCATATACTGGCTCCATGATAATCGATTTCTGTGATTAACGCATGTGGATGTGAGGCCAGCAGTCACCTGTAGACTAGGTCTAGACACCTTGTCATTATTAACCTTTAAGTTGGCAAAACTAGACTAGACTATGTGGTGGAAGTGGATCGCTTTTTCAAAACGTATCCCTCCCCCGAGCCGACCAATGATGAATCCAGTTTCCTGGAATCACCCTCGGCGGCCGAGAAAGAAACCGCATGGTTCATGAACCATACTTCCGGCTATTTTAGGGATTTATTAACCCTCTTTAGCTCTTTGGTGTATCGTCAGTGGAGACAACGAGTGTATATCCTAGTGCCGACCATAACCAGCCGCAGACCGGGAGACAAAGATCCAGTGGTCGGACATTAACAAGCCTTGGTGACGCTGGTCGTAGCTGATGATCTAGTTGTTTCGCCGATACTCCAAGCCGCCAAAAGGAAGACCGCCACCGCCGCCAGCCCCTAAAGGGGCAAGAGCGGGAGGCCAAGTCGTCATTCCAATCAGAAACGGCTCTTTTCGGATTTAGCTGATCTGGTGAATATTTTAGAATTTTGAAAATTGTTGGACATTTATATTTTACTGGTGGACTCTAGGAGACCACTCCGACATTTGTCTTAACACCAAGGGAAACCACCGAAAACCTTGGTAGAGTGGCTTGAATTTAATAATGAATTAAAGCCAAATTGATCAGCATTTATGGCTGCAGAGCTAATTAAAGTAAAGTAAAGTGATCCCACAACAGACCCGGAGGCCCTTGGGGTAGTAGGAGGTTAAGGCTCCCACTTTTTTTGGGGTAGTAGGAGGTTAAGGCTCCCACTTTTTCTAGACAATTGGCACTTTATGTCAGCCGGGTTGTCAGCCCTGCATGACGGCATAAAAAATTAGGCATAAGAAAACAATAATTTCTGGCATCAGTTATTTAAATGTGGCGGACCGCACTGAAAACGAAATCGTGCGTAACTTAGGTATACTGCGTAATCGCACACACATTTCAGTAATTTCTTATTGTTAGCTTTCTTTTGTTTTATTAAAAGTGTTAGATAAATTAAAACAGGTGATGTATCCTACAGGGTACACTGTGAATTTAAGGGTTCAATCTAAGTTTAACACCGGAAGTTCATAGCTAAGCGGACATAAGCTCTCCATGCATCCCTATCCTGAGATGATGTTTCAAATCACTGCCTGCTTCTTCAAATCATGTTTAATGTTATTTTCCATCTCATTCTTGACCACCGCTATTTCATTCCCCATTCCTGCTATACATTTCCTGTTCATCACAGTCTAATAGACTCAACTATTCTTATTACATCTGGTTTTCCATAAATACTATTTACCTAATGAGTTTTACGCCATCTTTATCCTCTAAATCATTGATCGCATGCTGTAGTACAACATTAAATAGCCAGAGGGAATAGTGCTACTTCTGGCTTTAACCTAATGACAATTAAATTATATCTGAAAATTTTAAGACTAATTTTTAGGAATTTTGAATTCCAGCAGAACGGAAGATCAGGGGTTCAAGTCCCGGTAGAATAAAGATTTTATGCCCCTGTTGGGACATATTTCCTGGTTGAGACTTTTTTTTTAACCTGTAAGACAAATGTCAGGAAACATCAAGGCCCAAATATTGTAAACAACAGTGAAAAATAATCTAGAAAGAATGCCAACTATAAGATTAACTAAAGAAATATTGAGTTATAAAGTTGTAGGAAACAGAACAGCGGGTAGACTTAGAATAAGATGGCTGGAAAGTACTTCAAGTTGGAACAGCAATTCAATGCCTACACCTTAAAGTGAAGAAGAAGACAAACTAATGTTATGGCGAGGTTTACACTGACCCGGTACGTATTCAGGGATAAAAACTATACTCGTGGACGACTGGGTCATTATGCAGGTAACAGTGGAACATTTGCAGTGTTACATCTTAATAACTAATTTACAAAAACAGCGTTATAGCGGCGATTTTTTATTCAGTTGTCATGGGTTCAATTCAACGTTATTCGGTTGTTTGTATGCATTTTAGTCGGCGGTCTTACTCGATTACAAGGTTAATTTAGGTTAGACATTTCGCCAAAGTAATTTAGTAACATCATTTTCTGAATCAACAGCGACCTCTGACCTTGAGTACGGTACATGAACTAACTGTACCATACATCCATTTCTTATATTTTCCCTAAGTATAGTAAGTAAAGAAGTGATCCCACAACAAGCCCGGAGGCCCTTGGGGTAGTAGGAGGTTAAGGCCCCCACTTTTTCTAGACAATCGGCACTTTATGTCAGCCGGGTTGTCAGCCCTGAGTGACGGCCGCCTTTACCCCCAGAACAAGCGTCTGGTACTCATTTCCGTTAGAGGCTGAGTCGACCCCAGTGCCATGGTGCCGCCAGAGGGTTTGGGTCAGTTTAAAAATCCTGACGCCAACGGGACTTGAACCCTCGACCCTCCGGCTTGTAGCTCAGTGCCTTAACCACTACGCTACGGCGTGCCCCATCCCTAAGTATAGTATTTGATTAAATAATAATAACAATAATAATTACTTACTTACTCACTGGCACTATCGAACCCGTAGGTTCATGGCCGCGCGGACATAAGCTCTCCATATATCCCTATCCTGAGGTAATGCTTTCCAATCATTCCCTGTATACTCTACTTCTCTCAAATCATAGTTAATGTTATTCTCCTACCTCATTCTTGGTCTACCAACTGGGCGTTTTCCCTCTGGTTTTCCTACAAGAAGCTTCCATGCAAGTCTTTCATTCCCCATACGTGCAACATGTCCTGCCCATTGCAGTCTACGAGACTTAACTGTTCTTATTATATCTGGCTTCCTATAAAGACCATCTAGTTCATTGTTATGTAGTCTTCTCCATTCACCTGTCTGTTCATCTCTCTTTGGTCCAAACATTTTCCTAAGAACTTTATTCTCAAATACTTGTAATGTCCATTCCTCCCTTAAACTAAGAGTCCATGTTTCGCATCCATATAATATAACTGGTAGAACAATAGTTTTATATATTTTCAGCTTAACGTTTTTTGAAAGGAGTTGGGACATCAAGAGTCTCTGCAATGCATAATAGCACGCATTTCCAGAATTGAGCCTATGTTTAATTTCTTTGTGCGTCTCATTCCTATTTGTGATTATTGTTCCTAGGTGTTTCACTTGTTATATTACAGCTGATATTAGTTGCGAGGCAGCACAATGAGATGGAAGTCCTAGAATGGAGTTAGGGTGAAATAACAAATAAGAAAGAAAGAAAATAGCAATGTCCACATTCACAGACTGGACATAAAAAGCAGTAATGAGGTTTTGTGTTCTATATACGGAACAAAACGTTCAATTACTTTTTCCAAGTATAATTACCTAAATTATTATCAAAACTACTTGTCAGTGTGATCTGTAACTAATTGATTTATTTATAGACTGTTTATTACCTGCGGTTCTTTAGGTCGCAACTCCTCCCTGAATCGATACCAATAGTATATAACGATGCGAGGTTGGGAAGTGGGTTTTACAGAATCGAGGAAAAATGTTTAAAAACCGAGAAATAGCCAGGTTTTTAATTTCCAAGATTCTGTAAAACACTTCACAAACCTGCGTTGTACATTATTTTTTGCACGATGGTGTTTTCAAAATAATAAATAATAGTAAAATAATAACATCTTTGTTGGAAATATTTTCATTCATTATAAATAGGACTTTATTAGACCAAAAGTAAGATATTTACAATATTATTTACAAATATGGGTCGCACGGGCAGTAAGCAGTACGTGCTGTTGACAGTCCGTTACAATAAAGTAATAATTGGTACTAGTGTAAAGTAAAACAAAAATAAAACAATAACATTACAATTACATAAAGAAAACACAATAATATTACAATTACATAATAACATAATAACGTTATACATTAATTGTCCACCGCTGTGGTCTCGAGGTAGCGTGCTGCCTTCTCACGCAGCGGGCCCGGGTTCGATCCCCGGTCGGGGCAGTTTTTCTGGGTGAGGTTTTTATCGGGGTTTTTCCTCACCTGTAAGACAAATGTCAGGATAACTTTAAGGCCCAAACGGTCCCCGAAATCATAGAACCTAAGAAGAGATGGACGGATCAATTTCTATCCTGAAGCTGAACAGGCCATTGGCCTAATCCCCGATTGTTGATGACGAAGAAAATAAAATAAAAGTTTACTGCACTTAAAGTAACCTCAAAGCTAAACTAAGAGATTTTTGAGAAAAAAAATGCCGGCCCTTTCGTGCTTTGATTTGAATTGTGGCGGTAATTTGCAACTGTAACGAATTGTACAAGAAATCAATTCCATGTTCGATGATTGGTGCCCTTCATCTCATGTTAGGAAAAAATAATTTGGTTGGCAATGCACAGGTGTTGAAAATATGTGACTATGGTGATCTAGTGGGGTCACCACCAGGGTGCTGGCTCATGACTCCGAGCCTGAACAATAAAAAATGGTAGAAGGACCCAAGGAGAGGGCTGTAGACCTTCCTCGCAGTCACGGGCAAAAACTAAAAATGGCGATATGGGTCATGAGAGAAGAAATTGGTTTACAGGACGCGAAAGACAACCCACAACTCAAATAACACTGCTGAGTAGACTTCATGCCATTCTGCCACAATATACTGGGATAGCGTAATAGATATTTCCATGCCCCACTTTCATTCCCCTGCCGTGCAAATGTCTGCCCATCGCTGTGTTACAGCACTGCCCATCGAAACCCTTAGGTGAGAGATGATAGGGGTACAAGCAATATGGTAGACTACGTTGTCAATATTTCAAGTGAGGTCAAACTGAGCAGAAGGTTAAGTTACATGCGAGACCTCCAATTTTGTGGAGAACTTAATTACAGTTACGCGAGGAACCCGGCG